>OMNM01022185.1:1568-12360 GCA_900302745.1 Parablennius parvicornis | reverse complement strand
TAAGACAACACGCACACACACACACACACACACACACACACACACACACACACACACACACACACACACACACACACACACTGACACCTAGTTTACACAGTTTCACGTTTCACCTGGAAACGCATTATTTTCGGGGTTTTCGTTTAAGAAAAGTTTGGCAGAAATGAAAGAAACAACGTAGTTTTCATGTTGGACCACTAGTGGGTGCTGTTGCTTGTTTTCGGAATGAAACTACAGACACATGCGTGCGGAGAACAAAACACTATAAACGGTAACGATGAGAGAAGACGGACCTTCGTATGGAGGATATGGACTGAGAGTCGCTCTTGACGAAACATCGACTGAGCATGTGCAGAGCTGTTCACTACGGCCGGGGTGTGCATGCGAAGTAGCGACATTTCAGAGAGATTGCGTTTTCCAGCATCTACACCGAAATGGTTACATGGAGGCAGATTTGAAACATTTTCAAAAACTTGACGATTCCCCAGTTTCCACGGAAACTAAGCATTTTCTAAAACGCGCCTTTCCAGGTGCTCCGAGCGTCGTCGTCATGTCAACGGGTCCTAAAGTTTCACGCCGCTAGCCAAACACAAAGAGTCACCTCTCCTCTCTCTTCTACAGTTATTGACCAGTCAACCAACGAGATCGTCTACAGAGATTACGTAGACATTAGTGTTGCCGTGGCAACTCCAAAGGTAGGACTTTTTTTATTAAGTCAATCGGACTCTAATCAACTCAGATGAATCAGTCTCCATCACTTTTCCATTCAGGGCCTCGTTGTTCCGGTGATCCGAAACGTGGAGACCATGAACTTCGCGGACATCGAGAAGGCCGTTGACGCTCTGGGGGAAAAGGTAAAAATCACACGATGGATGACGCCACACACCCAAACGTCCGAATATCATTTTTGATGGGTGAAAACATATTTGCGTGTTTGCAGGCTCGTAACAACGAGCTGACGGTTGAAGACATGGACGGAGGCACGTTCACCATCAGTAACGGCGGCGTGTTTGGCTCCCTGTTTGGGACGCCCATCATTAACCCTCCGCAGTCCGCCATCCTGGGAATGCACGGCATATTCGAGCGGCCCGTGGCCGTCAACGGCCAGGTGAGAAACATTTCACTCAATATTTCCACTCACAGACTCATAAGTTACCTGAAAAGCTTCTCACCTATAAAACCACGCTGCTCCGGCAGGTCGAGGTCCGGCCCATGATGTTCGTGGCGCTGACGTATGACCACCGGCTCATCGACGGGAGGGAAGCCGTCACCTTCTTACGCAAGATAAAAACAGTGGTCGAGGATCCACGAGTGCTGTTTTTGGACTTGTGATATTTGATGTAACATACAAACCATATTTCACATCTTAAAGCTGCAGAGAATCAACTCGCCAATCAAACTCCCGATCCGGGGGGGCGTTCCAACACTTTGCCCGAGACTGCATGTTGTTACCTGCAGAGGGAAAATCTGCTTCGTGGTCAAAGAGACTGATGAGCAGCAGTTATTTGTTTTAGTTTAGCAAACTTGTTGCCGTGTGAAAACCTTTCTGAAATGAAAACATAAAAAGGATGTGTTTTCACTTGTAAACGGAACCTAAAGTTACCAGAGCTGACGCAGGCGTGAGCAGCAGCTCGGTTGAACGGCTTCCTCGTTAGTTTGAGCTCCAGATACCGTTTCTCCAAACTTCACTACCAAAAGCACTCATGTTATACCTTCTTATTAGCACCTTTATTTTATGTTTGTATTTGCTACGTTGAGCTCTGGGCGACTTGTTGGGAGAGGAAAGCTTTTCAAAATGCACAATTTGGGTAATTTGCACTATTTTTATTCCGTCTTATATGAAATGCTTTTTATTTATACGATTTTAAACAATAAACTCAAGAATTTTATCTACTGAAACCTTGTCTTGTCTGTAATTTGTATGCATATGTGCACAGAGGACTTTCTGACTGAAAAAAGTTGTGATATCCCTTTAAACTAAAGCATTTTCCCAAAAAGTATTTGTACGTGTTGGAATTATGGAACCAGTACATTCCTGATGTGCACACGGCTGTATTTTATCCTGCGTTCTGAACATTAGAGATGCTTCAGTGGATCAGGTTGGTCTCACTCTTTCACAATAAAAAACCAATCAATCTTCCTGCGCCGAGCGATTGTGAAACACGAGAGACGTCGTGTCAGGATAACAAACGGAGCGACTGAGGGTTTGAATCTGTCCTCTCGTTTCAAATCCGACAGCAGCAGAGAGTCTGGTTCTGCAGCTTTTCGTCTTCTTGCTCGTGTGGAATTGTCGGATTTTACCAAGTAGAAGTTCCTTGAAATGCATTTTTTTTTTTGGAGTGAAAGAAGTTGCTGAAGTCACAGGAAGCACACTTTTATGAATCCAGCCAAAAGATTTGACGTACCCACGAAGAATCATGTCTCACACTTTCCGTACCAGACGAACCAAAAACACCCGGTAGCTCAGCGAAAACGGTGACGGCAGAAACCGAAGCACCAGGCCGAGGCGCCGAGCGTCTTCCCGGCCCGATCTTGCTGGGGAAACATTTTATCTCGTGCCAGATTTCACTCTGCCGGTGGATCCCGCGCCCGCACGCGAGTCGTGTGCCAGCGGTGGATCTTCAAAGCCTCATTATCCTCCCGGCCTCTCGAGGAGCCCCGGATAATGGGATCATCTCGGCCGGAGTCTTGAGGGCTGCTTGGCCTCTTCTGCCACTCCACAAACACAAGCTCGAGTGTGTGCAGCTGTGTGCCATGCCTCTCCAGTGTTTCTGTTTACTTTAATAATCGCAGGCGGAAACAATGGCTCGCGATGTACGTCTTTGTTTGCTTGCCAGCACCTACACAAACGTCTCGACGACACTGTTTTGGAGCAGAAACACCGAATTCATTATGCAAACAGGGAAAAAGGAAGCATTAGATTACCATGAGAATACTGGAGCTTCTAATGGGCCCGGATACAGCAAACAATGACACAAGGGCTTCTTTAATTTAATTATTTACTTTTCGCTGCAGCTCAAGATTCCATTAGCGCTTTGGTGATCCTGTTAATTGGCAGCGTGTGCCAGTGGGTGCATAGATATCTGAAGGGTTTGTTGGCAGGTTTTTGTTTTGTCTTCGAAATTTGGCCAAATCTGTGAATTTCCAATTGGACTGCTCAATAAGATGTGGGTTTTTAAGTCTTTGTGCCCGTTCAGATAAAGACGGCTCATTAGAAATTGGCAGCAGGCTGTTTGTTTTCATCAGGAAACATCAGAGAGATAATTTACCTAAATTATTCTGTTATTTTTGCCTATCTATTAAAAAAAGCTCATTACCGGACTAGTTGCGGTTATTAAAATGTGAGTGTTTTGAGTTTGATGCTGAAAAAGTTCCACGGAATGTTTGAAACGTTACGTTTCTAAACCAACTGAGGCTCCGTTCACTCTGCCGATGCTCGGCTCTGATTACTCGCCAAGATCCACGATCGTCCGCGTAACTTTTTAAATGCGACCTCAGTGTGAGCGTTTACAAAGTGACGTCACGCCGAGCACCGGGTTAATGGAAGTGAACACGGAAGGAGATTCACCGACACAAAACCTCTCCGAAGTTCAATCCAGTCACTTGTCTTTCGTGTCTGTTTCTACCTCTTGTTTTTTTTCCACACGTACTTTGCCGTTGCCGCTTCCTCCAACTTCACCGATCAGACCGGCCTCATTGAAAGACATCGGATACGTTTCTAATCTGGCACCATGATGGAGGCCTCGGCCTGCGAGGGGGAAAAACTCTGAATTGCAACGTTCACACCAAACAGATGGGATGTTGGTCACTGAATTGTGTAGCTTCTGCCTGCAGAGTGAACCTCCAAGAGGTTTTTTTTTTTTTTTGTGTACGGGTCATTTTTTAAACATTTTTACTTTTACATTACTGCGTTTTTATAAAAGTGGCGTATCGCGCTACAATTTCAATCGTGTCTGAGAAAATAAATTGAGAGAAGTGCGCTCTGGATGTAGATGTAGTGTCAAAGAAACATGAAAGACCTTCACCTGAGAATAAGCACTTCCTGTTATGCCGACTGATCATGACAGAGGCTTTTACTTTGAAATATCCAACAGGAACACCATCATCGGCTGAGATTAAACTCAACACATATGAGCGGACAACTCATCAATCTCAGACACATTTAAATACTTAACTCACCGTCGTGAGCGGACAACCTGCCAAATGTGGACAGCGGACATGTTTTCATGGTACATTTTTAGTTTTCACTTTAATTCACCAGGGGAGTCAAACATGAGGCCCCTGGGCCGCAAAAGGCTCCAATCTGGCCAAACCACCAAGGAAGGTGGTCATACAGGATTAATAGGCCCTTTTGGGGGACATTTCTCTGGATGTTGCAGCAGAATGTTTCATTATATTCTACTTTATGTTGAGATTGTTGTTATTTTCAGTAGTGTTTGTTTGATCTTGCAAAGATATAGACAATCTCATCAAGTACACTGAGCAACAACAAAGTGTAAATTTAAAGGTTATCATTGCAATATTTTACCAGTCCGGCCCACTCCAGAGGACTGTGTGTGGCCCCTGACATAAAATGTCATTCGGTATTCCCACGATGCATTGCAGCACAACAGTTCAGTCCTTGCAATTGGCCAAGGAGGTTGTTTCTGTGAGGGTTTGTTTGTCTGTCAGTCTGTTTGTCTTATCTGATTGACTTGTAGGGTGCAACATTTCATCCAGATCAGATCCAGAATAAGGTCTGGAAATATTCCGGAATTTAACATTGGAAACCCCATTTCCGAGTTTCGAAAAATTATAACTCATTGAATTTGGTTTTGGTTCTCTTGACATTTGACATGTGTATTTGGGGGATCATTGCCCTGAATTGTGCCAAATTTCGTCTGGATCCAATCCTGATTAATGATATGACGGCACTTTGACTTTGGGAAATTTTAACAATGAGAACGCCATTTGGCGGAGGTCTGCGCTCTCTGAGTGCTTTTCTAGTTTGTAAAGTTGTTCCTTTCAATAAAATCGACTACTTTAAAATGTACATCCTATAGTCTTTCCTGTCAGGAGAGCCCATTCTCCCGCTGTAAAAAAGTAACTGCAGTATTGTTCCCAATAGAAGAGCACCGTCCTTTTCCAAAGATGTGGAGCACATGAAGAAAGATCAAACCTCAGTAACTGAAAACATTATATTTTGCAGTGGGTGCAAATATGCTCAAACAATGGTTCAATAATAATTACAGTAATTACAGTATTTTACTAAATGTTTTAACTTGCGCTCACAAATTGCAAATAGACGCTTGCAATCAATCACTGCGCGTCTATTGGGGACTATATGGTAAATAACTTTTACTCTATGTATATTTTATATAAGCTACTTTTTGCTTAAGTACATTTTTAGACGTGCTTTCACTTGTACTTGAGTGAACTGTTATCAAAGTAATTGTACTTTTACTTGAGTAGAATATTTTAGTTCTCTTTCCACCTCTGCTGTTGACAGGGAAACGGCAGAAAGGATGTAACAGTAGGAACCATTGTGAGTTACGTGTTACTACAGGGACGAGTTGGTGTGTGACGCCAGAGATGCCCGACCGAGCAGAACATCACCGCACGTGAAGAAGTGACAAAATAAAAGATAAACACCTGTTTGGTGGAAATAAAACAGGTCTGGAGTTTTTAAAAACTCGTTCCAGAGTGGGGAACTTTTAAAATGCCGCCTCGGCTTTGAAGTTTGGATTTACAAGACGCACATTTTTGGAAAACGATGATGTCACCGCCCGCGTCTCGACCTTCTCCGCGACGTCACTTAACAACAACGGCGCTCCCGGTTGTACCGCTACTGCTAGTCGGTTTAATGAAGCGTCGTGTTGGACTTCCGTGTCTTCTTCAGATTTTTGGTTTTCCTCAGACAGTTACAGCGCCACCTAATGGCCTGTCATATGTACTACATCGTTTTGAGCCATGTTCATAGTGACATACGGATGGAAATTGTTTTAAGAAAGTGGAGAAAAAAGATTGTTTTTATTTGTGTGGACCTTGAACAATGCTGAAAACAATGTAGTTACTCTGCTCGCACAGGTTAAAAAGAATGACGGTAATTTCCAGAATAGAAGCCGCTACTTTTATCACACGCGTTAACACGGTGGCTTAAACAATGATTAGCTAAATTATAGATTTTTAAGGGTTAATGAGCTTCATGCCTTTTAATACATAGGTGATGCGTTCAAGTGCATCACGTAACTCCGACATTCAGGTGCCCCCCTCGAGTCTGGATATTACGGTAGTTACTCTATAGTCTTGCACACTCGTAGTGTTTGTCCACAGAGTTAGAGCATTCGGAACGCTGTTGTCGTGCAAACATGGACAAACTCCACCCTTAATATATATTTTCACAAACTTTCTCAGACGATGTACCTGATTGTTATTTGTGTAAACTGATGAACAACATCATGAACATTGTTGTGTTTGTCCTGATCAACCTTGATCACCTTAAAACCCCCTGAATCCCAAAGTCGAATAAATATATGTGGACAGTGGGTGTGAAAGGAGCGTGCGTCGCCCGGTGACCTCACAACCTCACCAGGTACAAACTGTTTAAACTTGACAAAGAGCAGACGCTGCCGAGGAGGTGCTGTGTGTCATTGTCTCCTTTGTGGCGACCACCTGATGGAAATCACACCTTGAGACAATTCACCAGCACGCCCTCGATAGCGCGACGCCGCAGGGCCTGCATAAGTAACAGCCAGCATCCATATTCATCATCCTCTGTTTCCTCCCTGCAGGACGATTCATTCACAGCTCACCAAACAACCAGCCTGCATCTGGCGCTATTCTTCCTCTCCCCTCGGCCCTTTGATATGGACGCCGGCGCTCTTCTTCTTCCGCCTCTCGTCCTGTTGTCATACCAGAAGATTGTTTCTGGATGGAGAGAATGAGGCCGAGGACGGTTGGTGCAGCTGGTTGGGGGTCAGAGGTCAAAGCAGACGCAGTGGACCGGACCGATGTGGAATGAGGTGAGGACGTGAGAAGCTGCCAGTCGGACACAAAAAACTTTTGAGGCCAAACAGATGAGAGAGAAAAAAAATCGATGGATTTGTTTTCAGGCGTCTCTTTCTTCAGCTCAACTGACTGCAGAGAAAGAGAAGGAGGTGAATCGACTTCACATCCGCGGATTCATGTGAGCAAAACCAGCAAGCGTTACTATGGCGTTGTGTTTGGATCCTTCAAAGAAATGTCAAACAAAATCAGCCCCCGACTGGGTCCAATGGGACTGCTGCCTCCGGCTCATTCGCACGGGGCCGTTCAGTGACGGAGGAAAAATAATTCCAAATTTCTGATCTTTCTGTAGCTTTGGTCAAAATACAAAGTAAAATTGGGACATTATTTAGTTGCAACTTAATTTTTTTTTTTTGTTCAGTGCACTTTACGTGGCATCAGGAAACATAATTTTACAATCTGACCTAATTTTTTAAAACTTTATCTGCAGTTTTAAATATATTTAATCAAATTGATACGATGTGCACATTTTTTTTTCGCATCAAAGTTGAAACTTGAATTCAAATTGAGTTGTGTTAAGAAGTTTGACATCCCTGATTTAAAGGGTAAATTACAAAAGAGTATTTCAGCCACTCATGACGTCTGTATGACTGTATGTAAAAATCATTTCACACACACAAAAATCGCAAAAAAAAAAAGGGTGATGCCAATCTGGTCGGCCGGCCCTGTCATTGAGAAGTCCCTCAGCGGGTTGGCAACCCTAACGTGCATAAACTGTGTGATAAAAGGCTACAATTTTTTTTTGAAAGCATTTAATGAGAATATTTTCCAAATTATAAAGAGTTCTTGATCTAACCAATTTAAAATGTTTGATCTTTTCACTTTTCACCCAACTGGATATAAATGTCCTGATTATCTCTGTCAATTTCTGATACTTCAAGAACTTTTAGGGTTTAAAACGGCTGGTTTTCTTTACTACTATTAACACAAATCTATTTCATTTCTGTGAGAAGAAATGGTGGTGAATTTTAGAATAAATTTACAGTTTAAACTTCCGCGTTACTGTTGGATTAAAAAGTCACATTTTGAATCTTGCAGTTCATAAAAATGTCCACTTGGTGGCGACATTTGACCGCGAATATTCTCGTTCTGCAGCAAACCTCTGCAGTGCCTCATTCTTTACTCACCAAAACATTATGATTTTTGTATTTTTTTTCTTTATGCAAACTTTTTTAATTTTTTCGAAGAAATACTACCACACACATAAAATACCCCTTCAACTTTAGAAAAAGTAAAAAAAAAAAAAAAAAGAAAGATAATGAAAAAACAATGATAGAAACTTTAAATACAATAAATAATCCTATTAACAATATTAATGATTCAAAGTTTTAAAAAAGGGAGGGGGGAAAGACTGCTGTGTTTTGGTTAATTTCATCTTTTCTGTGCTTCAATTTGTCACCATGAAGCCTTCTACTTATTAATGCTTGACATGATTTAATTTGTATCCTGTTTAACTTGCTATTGAACTTTAGATCTATTTATTCTGAGTGGAGCAGTGTGTAAAGTAATTCTCCTCGGGGACCAATAAAGTGTTTATATTCTTTTCTAAAATGTCACAATTGTCAGAAAAAGGATGAAACCGCTAAAATCAATGGATGAAAATGTTTGCTGCTAATTTTGTGCCACATTGTGAAAAACGAACAGCTCCATTTGCACACGTTTGATCTGTTTATCATTCATTTGTAGCTGCTGTGTCTCTTTGTGATCAGAATCTTTATGCACATCATTGGGCTGATTAATTGTCTCTGGATTGGACTTTTGAGTTTCTTTCCTATGTGAAGTTTGCAAGTTCTTCCTGTGCAGACAATTCTGGAGGTCACTGTTCAAAGTTGTCATGGAAACTTTTTTTATTCATGTTTTCTTTGTGCAACATTTGGAAGTGGAGCACCCAGAAAGAATCTGCTTCATATGGAGTCACGAAACATGTTGAACTTCAAAATGAGGAACGTGTACAGCTCACGAAGCTGGAGGTGAAAAGTTTCATAACTGCAATTTGAGAAACACGTCTTAACAGTTCAGCTGATTTGCCATGTTTTAGTTACTTTAGTGGATTCAATCTGTTTAGAGAGTTTGAAGGGATTTCAGCCATTTTATTTCAACTGTTTAAACAATTTTGACTTTTTTTTTTTTTTTAGACATTTTGGCTATTTTTCCTTTTCTCATGGTTTTAGGCTTTTTAGCCACTTAAGTCATTTTAGTTAATATCGATCATTAATAGGTGTTTTAGCCGTTTTGTAACCTTTGCAAGGTTTCAGTTATTTTCGTGGATTCAAACTTCAGTTTGTTTGATGTTCAAGTTTGTTCAGTTTCTCTCTTTCAGCAGGTTGAAGGGATTTCAGATTTATTTCAGCTGTTTTAGTCTTTTAGCTGCTTTTAGCCACTTTAGCTGTATTGGAATAACATTTTTTTTTTTGGTCTTTTAATGACTTTTTAAGTCACGTTTAAATTTAGTTAAAGTTTAAGCATTCAGGCTGTGTTGTAAAAAAATTTTTTATTTTTAGCCTTTTAGTCTTTTTTAGTTTCAACCCATTTTAGTTCTTTTAATTTGTGGAGGGAGAAAGGAGCTCTTGATGTGCAGATTTAAAAAGTAAAAAGTTTTATTTAAAACTAGTTTCAGAGCCGCTATGAATCAACTGAAGAGCCGAAGCCTGGTGAAGCTTAAGACTATGCACTTTAACCTTTTCGCACGGCTTCTAGAGACAATAATTCAGCATAAATCAGTGATTTGTAGCAGAAATAGCCGTGTTGCGTGGTCTAATAAGTGAAATCAGGAACTATCTGCACTGCTGAGACTAGAACAAAGGCCGCTACGGGAACCAGGCTCAAGGGGAAGAAAAGAAAAAAAGAAAATCATGAATGGCCTGTTCAGAGTTGAGCAAATGAAAGTGTGGCTTCGACTTTGGCAACGAGCCTCAGTGGAAGAAAACACAATTGCACAATGTTTGCCACTTGGCAGCGGTCATGTCAAAGCCGAGGAATCCAGCGGAGAAAATATGTCAAGTTGTAAAAGAAGAAGTGACACGCTTTTGTTTTCTTCTTCTTTATGTAGTTAGAAAATAAACTTTAATCTATTCAGGGTAAAACAAAGAGTAGAAAGATACAAGTGCAGAGCAGCTTGAAGAGTCCTGCTGGTTCTGGCGGCTGTTTGACAGCGAGACACGACAGACTGGAGCAGACGAGATCACGTCAAGTGATCAACAGGCATTTTGTAGGTTTATGGATTACAAAGCAGTATAAAAAAAACAAACAAGTACAATAATGGACAGACGACTCGTGTAAACATCTTTTTGTGTATATGTGCTTTTTTTTTTTTCATGACGCCAGCGTCACCACAAATCGGATCAACCGCTAACTGCCATCGTCGAGGCAGAGTATAGAAATCAACATTAAAACTCGCACTCTACTCCTGGTGTATTCGTATTGAGTATTGTATCCTAACAACTCTACACCGCTATATATCGGCTAGCATACATAGGAAAACTGCAGAGCGCCACACCGTCGACTCAGGGCTTTTGTAACGGAGCACCATGGTGATATCAGTGTGTTTCCTCGGCGCCGCCTCCATTGGTCCCTTTATGTTAGAGGAGCTCGGAGCAGCATCCAGGCACGGCGGGTGTTTACGACGACGGCGCGTCGCGGAGGCGGAGCCTTCCAATGGACAAAGCCGGCTCCTGTAGCGCGACTGAGGAAAGACCCGCAACCTCGGAGTCTCCAGAAAGTCCCGGGAGCTCGAGTTCTTGTTTCAAAA
>OMNM01022182.1:16936-34497 GCA_900302745.1 Parablennius parvicornis | reverse complement strand
TTTTTTTATGCACTGGTGTTCTACCGCTCATATAGTCATTTATCATGTGGCACAGGCACGGACTACTTTTACAAGTTCATCTGCATTTTTAAAATCAGAAGCTGCCATTAGATTAAAAAACGTATTGTTGTGATTCATTACATTTTCAAACAAAATGCACAGAAATGCATGTTTGTTTCTATTTGTGCACAATTTGCAGGTGATGCATTAAAAATACCGGACTGATTGAAAAACTTAACACAAACAGCATGAAAAGCTGAAAGCTTGCAACTGCAAAACAAATTTGAGCTGTTGGAGAAATGTCAACCTATTAAAGAGTCACCGCGTAAAAATCTGAATTTGGCCAATTAAAAAAAAATTCATCGGATTTACTTATATTGCTGGCAAGGACCAAATAATTCTCTAAAACACATTGATCCAATAGGATGTGAAAAAAGCACATCAAATAAATATATTTAAAGGCAGTAAAGTAGAACTGTCACATTTCATGAATACAGTGTGAAACTGACATGTACAAAGTGAAACTTAATGAAAAAACATAATGATTAACTCTGAACCTACACTGCACACCATTTGCCTCATAGCAAGTAGTACATTTGATTTTAATACTGCATTTCCTGCACTGTCACTTTAAAAGATATGGTTATCAACATCTTTAAAAATTAAAGCTACAGTGAATTGTAAAAGGGAAAACCAGAAACATTTATTACAGTAGTGCATTACACTTCCAACATACGTATATATTTCAGCCAACTTCTAGTGATGGATGATGGAGCTAATGGGTGAAAGCAGTGTACAGGTTCCCTGGTCAGGTTACCTTTCATCAAACGGTAAATTAGATAAATTTTGCTTGTTTTTTTTTTTTTTTTTGTTTGTTTGTTTGTTTTTTCAGCTATCTCCAAAGCTCTTTACATTCTTCCATTCAGGGAGCTCAATCGGAGACACTTCAACATGCAAGGAGGAGAAGATGGGGGATCGAACCCGCAGCCTTGGAACTGAAAGAGAATCTGCTCAAGCAGAGTTGCCGCATAGCAGCAAACACACAGAGAAAACTACATGTTATTGGAATGAGAAAACACATACACCACCATATGACCATACCGTTACATCCATCATAGATTTCTAAAAATTATAATATAAGTTCTGAAGGTTTGTGTGATGATCAATATGAATTTAACCCGATGTTTATGGCTTTGTCATCAGATTGCGTTAATTTCCTACTTGCCCTTACCCCTATACACTCACAACAACACACACCATAATTAAAACTATTAAATCGCCTTTCTGCTGCCATGACCGTTCGTTCCCTAAATAAAACAGAGATGATTCATCACAAAGTCATTGCTGTGGGATAAACAATTCCAGAAAGAAATCAAAAAATGCCCTTAGTTGAAGAAAAGCAAAAATATCTAATAAAAACCTGTGCAATTAAAATGCCTCTCACCCACCACGAAAGCAGTTTTGGACGTGTCAAATACTGACGCAATTTTAACACAACACAACTGCTTTTGGAAATGGTACATAACATGGTGTGTGCTAATTAATCTATTTGCATATAATCCTCAGAGTAGGTGAGGCAGACATGTTCTATTCATATGGAAAAAGTGTTCAATGTGGAGAGTTTGTTATGTTGTCAGATTCTACAGTTGCTTGATCAGATTCGACATGTACATGCATGTGATCTCTAGATTGCACTCGTTTCATCATGCACAAATCTTCCGTGTTTATCTAATCCATGCCCTTCTCGTGTGCAGTTTGGATCAAAGATGTCATTTTTTGACAGTAATTACATTGTTTAACTTTGTCCAGGTGCTGTAAGGCAGAGGAACATGTCCCTCTATGTTCCCTGGCTGCTCTTGCGTGAATGCCCTTTCTATTCAGCATTTTGTTTATTACTGATGGATGCACATTGACATCCCATTCTGCAGTAATGGCTGAAGGATTTGGCCAACGTATTCTTGTTTTATACTTCTTCTACTTTTAATGTTTTGCTTTAGGCTCCTTGTAATATTCTATTTCTATTTGTTAGTATTTATCAGAGGGGCTGGTTAGAGGCCCAAATCTTGTGGTTTTGACTTTATAATCATTCGCAAACTGATGGGTACCTACCTGCAGTCATCTTAAGTCATGTTAGATCACATTTGTTGGTGTTTTTTTATTTTTATTTTTTTTTTTTTTACTGCATAAAAACTTCACAGACACTGCTCATTAAAAGCAATTGCTTGATGCCAGAATTTGATTCAATAGTGAGAATAATTTCGGTTGATTTTTTTTTTCCTCATAAACAAGACAACCAATCAAGGTTAAAAAGAAGAATTGAGTCAATTCTTGATTCTAGTTGAATTGAAACCATGTATTCAAAGTGAGATCAAATGGCTCATCACTATAACTGCTTGTGTTGTTCAAATCATAATATCTCTTTGCTGGTGATTTTAAATTCATACCTTTTTGCCTAAATGGTAGAAATTCACCAAATACTAAGAAAGAACAAAAAAAGCCAGTCAAAACTCTATTCTTTTATTCCTGTCAGGCTCAACTTTGCTCTTTTAACAGATCAGCTTTATGGGTCTACACCTTCCCCCTTCCAATAGAGCACAGACATCAACACGGCGGCCACTTAAACCATTACTTATTCCGCCTCCAGCAGGGGAGGTTGTACTCAGGTCACATCCAGGTGATAAGTCTTATTGGTCAACCTGAATCTCTTTTCATTTTTCTGCCTGTGTGCACTTCACATTTTCTGACCTTCCCAGTCAACCCCTCCTCACCTCGGCGTCTGCTGTACAAACGCAAACCAGCAGGAACTATTGTGTCTGACCAAGGTCAGAAGATGCTGCAACACACAACCTTGATGGAATTGTTTGGCATTCATAACAATTGATCAGAAGGTCATGAATGCTGGTGAAAGTGGAGGCAATAAGAAAAAGACATACATCAAGGATCAAAAAGAAATACAAGGTAGATGTATTTAAATACCAATATTGGTGAAAAAGATGCTTAATTGTGCTAGCACAGTGAGGTAAGGCTCACTGCTTCAAAGTCTGATTATGTCAGCATATTTAGAGACCAGTTTAGAGATCAATTTGCGGGAATAACAGATTCTATCAATATTAAGGCCATGGGTTTGGTTTTTTAAAAAGCTTTCTATGCTCTTCCTGGGTTTTTTTTGTTGGTCATCCTCAATAACATTTATCAGTGTTATAGTGTATTTGGACCAAACTGAATCTTTGGGGAAGCTTTATGGGAAAATCCTCCAGTTGATACAATCCACATGGACAGACAAGTATGTGTGCAGGTGCAGCAGTCAAACACTGAATGTGAAACAAGTTCTGTAATAGAATTGTTTACTAATGGAACAACATTTATGAATAATTTATTATTTAATCCTTTAGCCCAAATATGAAGTGGCCCACCAGGAATCCTCAGGTATTCAATGGAAAACACAGTCTACTCTAAACCTCAGTATTGATTACACAAAAATATTATCATTCACTTCCATATAATTTAGAATATCAAGGCAACCTGCTCCATCATCAGGGTGTACACAAACACTAATGCAGCCAGTCCCTGAAAACCCAGAACCTGAACATAAAAGCTTTTAGCAGCCTGTGCTGGACGTCAAGCTCTAAAGGAAGGGATGATTTGGAAATCCGTAAGGCCAATAATAATAATGATAATAATAATAATAGTTATATAAAATATAAAAATATTTCACCTCAACTGTCAGAGACAAAGCTCCGAACACCATGATGTTATTGACCTCAGTTGTTTTAAATCAAGAATCTCACAAACCAACTAGTGCACTGGTTTCTAGTCACTACGGTCACTTGTTGCGATATGATTTTTTTCTATGACAAGATAGGTCACTATTAATTAATAACGGTTATTATTTTCAAACAATTCAAAAGATCTGGACAAATTTTTTGTTGTAGCCTCGCACTCCGCTGAATAAAGCAAGTTGTACATGGGGGTGGATAAACGCTGTTTACTGGATTTAGGAATATATGCCCTATGATTTTAAATAAATAATAAAATACAGTCAGAATAAAAGCAGTTGGATTTGGAAGGTATCACTTAATTTATGGCATCAGAAGTGTTTGTCATTGTAGGCACTTTCTTCAAAGAAGAAATTGTTATTTTAAAAGGATCATTTCTTCGCCATCTGATGGAAACCTGTGACTATCAATGGAAGAGACACACATGCCCTTAATGAATTACTGCATGACGGTGGAGGGAATAGAGAAGACCAAAATGCAGAACTAACAGGTTAAGTGAAGGAGAAACAACCAGGTCAGACGTGTGGGCGCTAGTCCGTTCCTCAGCAGCCAGCTAGTCAGCCAACGGTAGACTAACGTGATCTGCATCCTAAGCAGTTGCAGCACAGCACTTGTCCTCTGGCATGCTCGCTACCTCCTTCAGACCAGGCTGCCAGGAGAAAGAATGGGCCGCTGAAGCTTCAAGGTCAAATATAAGATCTGGACGGGGAATAATAAACATGTTTAAATTGACAGTCTTTTGCCTGGCTTGGACAATCATTCAATTACATATTGATGGTGTGCTAATTCAATGCTAGATCAGAGTGGCTGATTGAGTTTGAATTGTTTCTGCCTTTGGGATCATGAAACATGACAGGCTTTTTATAAGGTGTAATTAACACTCTGATTTTAATGGGGACATGACAGATATTAAATTGCTTTCAGATCTTGGTGTCAGAGGCTGACTGCTTCCGATGCTCCGTACTGTGTGTGCGGGAGTTGCCATTTAGAAAAGAAAAAACATCATATTAGAGCTTATTTACAAACCTGCTCGGATGTTTAGCTGAGTTTTTTCAACACCCGCTTTTTCTTTCAAATAAGTAAATAAATAAATAAATAAATGAATGAATACTCTAATCGAAGAGAAAAAAGAACAATTCCTGATGATTAAAGCACTAATGCAAAGTAACGCATACACATACAGGTCGTCGATTTGTGAGGTTCTGAATGCATGAGAAAAAAAAAATCAACAAGTATGTTCTATTCAAAGCTGTTGAAACTTTAAAACACCCCTCCTCAGCCTTAATGATGTCTCGAGGTACCCAACTTTTGTATTCATGCTCAGCTGAACAGCTTGCAACAGGGCCCAACCATATGGCTTAAATGAAAAAGGAACTTCAAAAAAAAAAAATAAATAAATAAATATCCAAGGAAATGCATAAAAAGAGGGTCTGTTTTCTTGGCATTGAAGCATAGAGAATAAATACTAATGAGCACTGAGTTGCTGACTGCACAATTTGATACCGTTCCTTCCAGCATTAAAATTTAAATGGAATCCATCTGCGACCTCCAGTCGAATACCTTAATGCGACGCACCGTACCCTCTGATTCACAGACCACACGCTGATCAAGTATTTGCTGTGATGGGTCGTCATATTGCATTACAAGATCGTCCAACTCATCGGTCATGTCTTTGTGCGTCTTTCCCAACATGAACGCCCGCTGTGCCTTTCCATTGCAATTCCACAGCAACACCTGAAACACTAGCTATGTGCAACCGTCCAAGACGCACACCCCTCTTGTCCCGTCTCTGTGAGCACAAGCTGTAGCGATCTCCACGTCTTTCAGTGCGATAAATACTGGCAAATGGAGTGTACAATAGCCAGTGAAAACAATTAGGAAAGTCATTCCCCTGAGGGACAGTCTGTCAGAGGTATTCATGCCTATCAACCAGATCTTTACCAACACTTTGATTGTGCTGTTAAGATACACGAGGGGATACTGATGGAGAGTCTGTAATTTCCTGTGTGCTCCTAGCATGTATCATCATCACATAATATGATCTGGTTAAGCAGGGAGGTTTGAAGTTACATTTTTCTTGTTTCTATCCTCTACCATATCACCAGATGACCCTATTTCTTATCATTTTTAAAATGACAAGCTCATTTTTCACGTTCCTCTCTTTCCTCCCATTCTACCATTACAGCAAAAAATATATATATAACCCAGACCAGCAGCTTGCATACGCCACTGTTAAATTGGTGGATTGTAATACTAAAGACACCTCCTGTGGGTCAACTTGGCGGGCGTAGATGTTTCATTGTCTTGTTACTCGTGCACACTGGTAGAAATGCTTATGTTATGAACACCTGCTGCATTTAAAGAGTGTTCTGGCCATGGTTTCATTCATTTCAATGTTGAAAGTGTCTTCTCGAAATTGGATTTTATTCATATCTGGACTGGGTTAACTGATGCTGAGGTTACACGTTTTTTCTGTATAGTGGATTATAAAATCTGTCATCGTTATATCAAAGCACACGCAGGTCGACCAAAGCAATAGTTTTCTGCACTGAGATTTATCATGGTACTATCTTGGGCTTTATATCGGTATATCTATAAAGCAAGCCAAATTAGCTCACAGGTAGTTTCAAATCCAAAAACAATCTTGTGTTAACTGTGTCAACACATCCTTCTGACATCTATCTCATATTAGATAAAGGACATTGTTTTATGATAATCTCAACTATGGCTGGAAACAAAAATATCTGATGGTTTTACAATATGTGTTTCCATGACTTCGAGGGAAACTGTAAAGATATCTGTAGATAAGAAGACTGTTCAAAGCGCTGTTGTGTTCATTTTCTTTGTATAGGCACATATATCTTTCTGAAACAACTTATTGTGTCTAATTGTTTGAACTATTGAAGCTGTTTTGTACTGAACAATGGAGCAGAACTGCACTTGGTCAAGCTAAAACAAACCCAGCACAAAAAAAAAAAACACACTTCATTCTGTCATCAAAAGAATCAAATGCTGCTATGATATAAGTTGATCTTAAAGAGTAATAGGGATGTGTTCATTAAACTAATCGGTTCCGTAACTATGTTTTAACACAGCGAGGTGTTACGGTTAGGAAACAGGCAAGTTTAAACGCACTCTCGGATATGGAGATGTATTCACAGAAACAGTCCTGACAATTTTGTTGTTCTGCCGCATCTGTCTGATGCATAAACATGCTAGCAAAATTACGCGTAATTTTCCATTTTGTTCCTCATGGATCGTTCAGTCAGACATCTCAACACTAAAGCTTCACATCTAAAGCCACTTCAGTGAAGTAGTAAGCAGAGCGAACAACATTATCAGGCAGGTAACAACAGTTAACAGTGCATCTTTAAAACTTGGTGGCTTGAGGACACATTCTGAGGCACTTTAATTTTTTTTTTTATCTGAGTCATATCTGCTGTCACTTACCACTTTAAAAATAAGCTGAACATCCATCTAACTCTTTGAAAACTCAAATGTCAGATAAATTACTGCTGTGTCACGTCAACAGAACTAATCTGATGCGATCAAAGATGAAAATGATCTCATCTTCGCGATGGACTCATAGATGGATTAGATTAACCTTAATAGCGACCCGGTGTAATGTGAGGAGGTGGCTAGCTTACAAGAGAGCCTATCTCTCCCTCCACCTTTACCCATGTGAGGAGTTGCATCCATTTCCTCTCTAGAGGGTTCATCGCTGCTGGGCTGCGGCTTGTCAGAAACAATTACATCCCTTGGTCTCTGGGAGGGCCTCCTCTTAATTTGAACTGATAAGCATCTCCTTGCATATTAGCAGTGAAGCCCAGCGGTCGTCCTGCTCCCACAGATAATGGACTGGGTTGGCAAACAGCATTTGTCAGGGACAGACACTTACCTGGGTCGTGCGCGACATGTCGAGCAATGCTAATAATAGCCACTCAGCCAGACTAGCAGTTACCGGCCGCGAACCCCAACCCTGTGGCTGACCAATCGATAGTCATTTACTCCCGCTTTCCTTCGACTCAACAGAGAAAAAGATGTATTACTGAACCCCCTCTTTCTGTTTCCTTTGAAGGTGGATGGAAGAGAAAAACACTTTGTCTTCCCTGCTTGACCAAGATGAACATTGTTTGGACCAAAATAGCTTCTGTTGTGCATTAAGGTTGATCTGATGTGAGCATGTTTGCAATTTATAAAATGCCATGCAATGCAATATGAGTTTTCAGGAAAATGATGACAGTGACATTGCAATATAAATATCAAGAGAAATGTGACACAGGCCTGCTTCTCTTCTCATCTGCGTGTCATGATTGGCTCATGGATGGTAGTATGGTATTTTTGCTTCCTTATTTCATCCTTAAAAATAAGCCCCCCCCCTACTAATTTGTCTAGTCAATCCAACATAGAGCTAATCTGAACTGACAATGGATGAACAGCAGAGCGCCAATAGACAAGTCAACAGTCCATCAAAGTCCATTTATAGACATCGGTGCTCGGAGCCACTGAAAACGCCACTTTTTGAAAACAACTCCCACATGGCATTACTACACTGAAATATAAAGGGAGCAGGGATGCCAGAATAAGCTAGGATTGGGTCCAGCTCTCACAATCCTAAACTGGATGAAGCAGATGGAGAATATGCATGCGTTGTATTTCAATGGAAGGGCAGATAGATGAACAGATTGGTGATATCGGAGAGAAAGTAATATTAAACTACATTAGAAAAAAAACAACAACAAATGACAGAAAAAGACAACCAGAGACCTAATTGTGAGCTGAGATCCAGATATCTCTACAGGACTGAAGACAATCAAGATGCCGCGTGCACAGGGGGAAAAGCTGGAAAAAAAACGCACACACACACCAGTGTTGAGGAAAAGACAGTGTGATTAATTTCTGTTCATCATGGCCACTCATGCAGCACACAAGCAATAACGATGTTGGTTTGGCTGGCAAGTCTGCCTGAGTGGGATGTTGTTTCCTTATGGCCGCAGGTTGGCATTATCCCAGCGCGCTTATATCATTAAATCACTCATTAGAGGCGAAATAAATGACATAATTTGATTTAGAGTGCCAGTATCACTCCTCCAGCTAACAGGTGAGTTGCACAAATACAATTACATAGCAACAATGACTTCAGGGTGGCGGAAATTATCACTGGGACCCACAGGCTCGCTTCATGCATAAACGCACATTGACATTTACAGGGAGATCCAAAGCTATGCGTCTCATACATGTTTGCATTCAAATTTTCGCTCTTATTTGTACGTAGTGGGACATCAGTGAGTAAAAGGATGGAGCTGTCCAGATGGATTTCACAGCCATCTTCCTCACAGCCATCGTGTCTCCATTTGAGCTGAGTAAAGTTACAATATTCATGATGTTTATGAGAGAAATGACAAATCAAGACCGCTGCAAAGATTAGAAAGGTCAGCTGTTTGTCTTCAATGCTGTGCGAACAAAATAAGTACAATAATAGGTACGTCTGTGGGCACATGGGTGCAGACCTGATAGTCCCAGTTTGGGAATAAATCTGTTAAATGTTGTTGTGCCTGAGTCAAATGCAAAAAATAAATAAATAAATAAATAAATAAATATATAAAAAATATATATGGTTAGGATAAAGCGAATTGAATTGGTGTCACGTGCAGTTCAAGACATAATGCAGCAGACAGTTCATGAAACACTTGGTTTGAAGAAATACAGAAACAATAGTGTAGGACACAAGGACATTGAAGCTAGATTTTTTTTTTGTTTGCACACCGTTCAGCATCTCTAATGGAATACGTGTTTTCATTTTGTTTGTCTTCGACTAAATACATGCGCATCTAAATATGTCGCCGAGAACAGATGATAAGCACACACTGGTGCCTTTGTGCAGCTGAATATTACCCCAACAAAGTATAATGTTCAGGTTAGAATACATATTCAAAATAAGTGATTCAGGAATCCAGTGCGATGCAGGGGGGTTGGACACATTCCAAACAGCCTTTACTCATTTGCATCTGAATAGTCACCGCTATTAGTATGGTAAATATGTTGTAATACTGATAAGCTGGTTTAAGAGGGAACACACAGCAAATTAGGATCAAGAATAGTCAGCCAAAGTGCCACACAATGGAAAGTCGCACTTTCCCACACAAGTAAGCCGACACACAAACCAGTTAAAGCATGGAGAAGCCTTTTGTACCTGCATTTCATCCTGGTCCTGAGGGGCATTTTCCTCCCCTCTGTGTAAGCAAAACTGACATCCTTTATAAAAGATTTATGAGCCAAAGATGCAAACGATAGAGCGTGAACTCCCTCGGGTGCAGCCTCTTCCATCTGTGAAGGATCACCTGTTCTTAGGTGGGCTAAAGCGCTTGTTCCCTGCCAGTGTACTAACAGGAGTTCAAGCCGTAGGGAAGCGGGGCAGGGGGCTGCCATAGGACACTGTGCAAGTGTAAAGTCTCTGGGCTGCAACCCGAGCGATGCAGCCCCAGCAGCAGATATTATGGAGTTCTCAAACAGCTGACAGAACTTTCTACTGGCTGCGGCAATGCTTAAACACATGGCCAGAGGCGACTTATGAGTAACTGATAAAAATCTGCCTTTGATGTGAGAAAACTAGACGAGAATAATTCAGCAGTCTTCACCTGGCTTTTTAACTACACATCGACCTGGGAATTACTGCTGCTTTAAAGATTCCTAGCAAGACAATTTCAAAGAAGTGGTGCAATTCAGCAAACTGGGATCTTTCAATTGAAACGAGACCACAAGGGACTACAACACATGTTGTGTGAATACAGCACGCCTTTAATATTTTACTGCATAAGTAGGTGTGTGTTAAAAGTCAAAACAAAAAAGCGCCACAGCAGTGTAAAGATATACAAAAAGCTATAAGTAGGACAGCCTCCTCCTGTGCTGGTGCCAACTTAATGTAGAGAGAGAGAGAGGGGGGAAGGCCAGGGAGACACAAGCCAAGTCAAGAGGCTAAAACAATTTGCAACATCAACAGGATCTACAGTGAAGGATGAGTGCTGAGGAAAGCTCTTACATCCAATCCTCAGGAGCCCCAACAGGATTACAGCTCCACGCCTCTTTATAGCCCCACAACTGGTCCAAGTAAGACCGACACCACCGGTTGGACTGATGGCTCAGTGGTGGCATATGTTCAATAAGGGCCATAGTGTCATTTGTTACGTTTTCCTTTGCCGGAGTCTTAATCCGAGGCTGTGAACAGACACCCATTTTCTCACCTGCATCGACTGTGCTTCGTTCTCTGCCTCATTCCACTTGTTATTCAGATGAATGAATAGTTGAGCGCTGTTGCCTTGACTGAGTTGTGTTCCTGGAGAGGCGCATTCAGCCCGGTCTCCCACAGGAGAAGTGGTGGTGGTGAGAGGGAGGGCACTAAAATAATGCTAGGCTTTGTAAGGGGATTCGGCTACATCCCCCTTCCCTGCCTATTCACCATCTTTCTCTGCCGTGGCCTCTCAGGATACCTCTCCACACCTTCCTCCTCCAGCCTGATAGATAAATGCACCCTGGTTGAAAGTGGGGTCACACTTGTTGCTTTTATCACGTTTTGTATTTGTCTCCTGTATAAAGTTGTGAGTCTCCCCGCTACCCTCCCCCCTGCCAAAGTCTGTGACGAGCTTAAACAATGAGAGGGGCACTCTCTCAGAGCTACTTGGTAATATGAAAGGAACACATTAAGTCTCTTCAGGCACATTTAATTGCCGACCTTGTTTGCACGCCACGCCCCTGGTGCTTTGTCCCTGGTTTATCTAGTTTGCTCTCGGAGTAGTAAACAAGGAATAGTACAAAACACTGGCCTGAAATTCAAGATGCCTCATCAAGTGTTGTTGTGGATTCTGCTCACAGAAATACAGATTACTCTTTAGACTTTGTTTCCATACTAAAACTGCTTGCACTGCCTTGAGTAGTTCAAGCTATTTTAGAGAAGTTTTCCATTCCATTTCCATGAGGAAACTCATACCCAATTTGAAAGTGGTGCTTTTCCTCCCCCTCTACTGTGGCCACTAATGAGTACTCACAAATGTGACAAACAGCCCAGCAACTCCACCGGTTCTTGCCAAGTTAGAACTCCTTTCTATCACCTCCTGCTGTCTCTGATTTCATATTGTGTGACAAAAGCCTTCACATTGCAGCGACGCCGTTCAAAACGTGTAAAATCATACTCAAGGTGTCAAAGAAGTTCACTTCTCGGCAACACCACCTCACACTGCTACCGACTGTATCTGTAAAGGCTTACGTTGCTGCACTGGAAAGTAAGTTCCACTGTCACCATCCACATTGCAGCATCCTTTGCTGGTGAAAAGTGTTAAGAAAAGGCTGATTTGAGGTGTTAAAATGTGTCAGACGATAGGAAGAGGCAAAACAAATCACCTCAGCGCAAACATAGAGTGAAATTATGCTTCATAAAGAGACATTTTTACCTTGTGGAGACATTTTAAGTCTCAAGCAGAAAAAAAAGGAAACTTCTGCCTGATAACAGAGAGAAAATTGACCAAATGGTCATTATCATGCTAGGCAGTTGAAAGAAATTCCCACTGTGGTCTGAATGAAACTAGTGTCATTAAGGGGCTTTGCTTTGAAAAGCCATCAGATCAGGGGGGAAGTGGGAGGTGTGAGCTATTATTCATTTGTAATTGTGCGGGCTCGTCATTATTAATCCACCTTCGACCTTTTAGGCTGCTTGAAGAATTCAATGACAAGGCGGAACAGGTTTAAACAGAGAAATAAAAGACTCAATATACTTTATCATATCATTTGTTTCACCATGTTCCTCACATTTATTTGCTTTTTTTGTTCACAATCACATTTATTCACCTCTCCCTCCGGCTTCCTGCCATTGTTTTTCTTGGCAGTTAACCTGTCCTTTCTTAAATAACTTCACCAAACCGAGATCACCTTTTGATGACGAGTACAAATACGTCCGTGATAACCATCATCGGGCCTATTTGAACAGTACAAATGTAACACAGGTTGTCTTGAATATCAAGCTGATACTGGCTGAGAGTCTGTGATTTTTATACTCCTGAAATTATTTATCTAATGAATTTAGCCTTCGTCGTCTGCAAGTAACAGTTGTTAGTAAATCACAGTTTAACAATTTAAAACCTCCGTTTATGGCTCAGACAGCTTGCTGTCAAGTAAAATACCAGAAGTTTTATTTTTTTAGACACTAAATTAACATAATTAGGGAGGACTAATACATTTTCACAACTTGTAGCTGCAGATTGAAATTTAAATGCGTAGCAAATGTGAAATTTTGCCTCCTGAATTATTTCAGTTCCTTTGACTCAGTGCAAAATCGGGAACCGGAACATACTGATCCAATTAAGCGGGGTCCACATTGATGACAGCAGATGGGTGACAAATTAAAGAGGGAAGCTGAATAAATGAGTGGAGAAGAATGCAGATATTTCCACAAAGGTGCACTGCACTGTGGAAAAGGGTTTATTGTTGGGACATGGATGATAAGAGCTTTATCCAAACACACCACTCATGAAGAATCGAGCCATTGTCCTGTTAGAGAAAAGCCCAGGATAGAAGTACATGGTTAATATGGGTATGACCCATCATTTCACCTCCATTGGAATCCACGCACTACTGTTTGGGTGTAGTGTTAGCGGTACTTTGAACTTTTTGAATTGCATTTTCTGATGCAATTAAATTAGCACTCATGGTGGCTGTTGCTTAATTGGTAAAGCAAACAGTCATTCAAGCCCCATTTCAAGTAGAAACGTTGCGTTATCGGTGTCCGTTTACACGACAATGGTGCTTGAAGACAATATAATGCAACATTTTGAAAATGGTTTCCATGGTGGAACTTTTTGAAAAAGCACCATCGCTATAAAAACGGGGGGGGTTGGACGCAACTTTTGTGAAACTCTGCTACTGCGCATGTGTACCATGGCTGTAGTAAATACTTCTTTTCCACTTGCTCAAATAGATGGTCATTAATAACAATGGCGGCCTCCAGAGTCATGGCTAAATTGCACATAATTTGTGTGTGAGGACTCGAGTTTAAAGTTTTTAATTTAGAAGAGAAATTAAAAGTAACTGGTGGTACACTGAGTGATGTAATGACCAAGATCTTGTAAAAATCTCATGATTATGTAACTTTGCTGATGGTCAACCAGTAGAATTCTTATCTATGTAATTCCAGGCCCCGGTTTGATTCCCACTCTTGACATTTGTTTTTATAATTTGTTTTTAAATCAGCTATCTTCAGTGCTCAACCTTTTCCCGGGATCAATGCCTATATGGTTGTCCTAATGTTGTTGCTAAAAAGTTATGTATCCCCCTTTACTTTGGCATTGGCAGTGGTGTCAATTAAAATCTTATTTTTAAAAATGTTTTAATTCAAAAAATATATTTTTTTTAATTTTTTTTTTTTGTAAATGCCCAACCAAGTATTTACGTACATATAAAAAAGCCACTGGTCATGACTCCCAGTCCATATCCGCCTGGGACATGGTAGTTTTATAGTTGAGAGCCACTAATTATGGCAACCATTAGTAATGTTTATATCATATTCTTAGTTTATATAATATTTTTTGTTGTTGTTGGGCCACTAGTGGTTGCTGTTTTGTTTGTTTTTTTGTTTGTTCTTTTTTGAGGGGGTAAGGTTTTAATGAAGCCACACACATGCAGTGAAAGCACACACAGTAAATGTTTGCTTTGAAGTTAATTTAGAATATAAATTGACATCAAAGCAAATGTAAAGTGTAAATTTAGATCAATGGAAAGTACATTAAAATGTTCAGGGATTGTAATAGACAGCTCAGACTTGTGACTGTGATGCGCATACGCTTTACTGCAACTGGCTTTTGTTACTAATGATGCTAAAGCAAATAGGTGATGTAGTATAGCTGCAGTGTATAAGCTCCTCTTTACAGATAAAACAAACAGAAAAAAATATATATTGACATTGTTTTTGAAAAAGAAAAGATCATACTCAGTTTTAAGACTACATCTAGATCGTTCATCAATAAAGTGGAATAGGGTGCATGGTGCTGTAGTGATTAGCACTTTTGTTTGACAGGAAGAACATCCCCAGTTCAGTACTCCCTGTGTGTGCATGGTAACAGGCTAGTCTCATCTAAAAACATGTATTTGAGGTTGAATGGATCAGTGACTGGACCAGGTATACCACGTCTTCTACCATAATCAGCTGAGATCACCTCTGCCCTCTTACAACTCTGAGCTGGAATCTGCGGTTTACAAGATAAACTGATATATAAGTGACTGGAAAATGAAGTCAAAGCCTCTCGCTGTATTTCTAAAAAAAACAGTCACTGTATACAGCAGACCAAGCTCCAGGTGTGGTTGTTATAGAATAAACAACCACTGGATAAACGGATGACCTTTAGAATCCAACTAAAAAAAAAATCCAACTAGTGACAACTGATCATAAAAGAGTACTGGCTCTGCCTCCTTTGCACACCAATCTTAGCTGATTGGTGAGTAAATAAATAACCATAGCTTAAAAAAAAGAGGTGAATATGGGTGTGATAAAACATTTGTGATGGTTGAGGATGAAATGTGTTTGCTGGAATATGAATTAGTATAGAAAGAGTTTTAAACTGACCTCATATTGGTTACATGTTTATTCATTAAGAACTCAAAAAATTTTTCTTTACAGGGAAAAGTTTCCGTATGGAAAATCTTATTGATACATGAGCCAAGAAGGCCAGCTAAAGCCAAGTACTATGTTTCAGGAAATCCTGCTTGGTCGTTCCAGTGAGAAGGTTGCCGCACTTAAGGCCCCTCCATGCTTTCCACATTGCGCATCTGCAGACCGTGCGCAGGCAGTAGGTGAGCATGCAATTGTGTCCATACTCCACTTCTGGGCTCGCAGCAGCACCTGTTCCAAGCATCCCCGTCGACAAGGACGCTGTGCATTGAAAATGTCAACCTCGTCTGAGTAAGAAGAAATAGAGCTCTTGGTTTTGTTATATTTGGCTGAAGAGGAGGAAAACAAACAAAGACGATATGATGTGCCACCGCTGAACATGAAGAGAACCAGGGATGGAGAGCGCTGTGTTTGTTTGGGGCAATTCATAGTTGGTAAGCGAAGGTCGCGCGATCACAAAATTTGGGCTGTACGCGGTCAACCGCAGAGACCCTGGAGCACAGGGGTCGATGACTACTTTGACGTCACGCTTACCAGGCACACATGCGGAAAGCATGGAGGGGCCTATACTGTGTACAGACGTTTTAATGTTAAACTCGCAGCCAAAACAGTAAGAATAACTCATACGTATTCATCCCAATTTCTATTTTGTTCCTAAACTAATTCAGAAAACACAAATGTTTTTTTGGAATAAATTAATTTTCATGGGACTGGATCTTTAGACTTTTAATTCTTCAGCCTAACTGAAAATGAAGTTGAACTGAATCTGAAGCACGTGATCTAAACTGGGTCTAACTGATCATACTTGTGATATATGGTGCATGGTATATGGTGCTTTACAATGTCTGAGTTTGAAATGGTGATCGTCTTTTACATGGGAAAAAATAGAAAAGAAAAGTTGTTTTTAAAACTAAAAATTGGAAAATGAACCCTACTTAACTTTAATGAGCTTTATTCCTGCAAGATTAATGTTCAATTGTTTTATTGCTACAGTCCACGCTGGCCTTTGTAGTTCAAGTATCTGGTTTGCAGTCTCTTCTTTTACTGTTACTCACACTCCTAGAATGTATACAGTAGCTCTATTAGCGTATTGATTTGTACAAGTGCTACACAGAGGGGCTAATGAAAGGTGCTATTAACTTTCATAAAGGGGAAAAACTGAATCCGAACTTGGTTTGTAGCAGATATTTAAAAAATCAGCATGTCACGGCATATGCTCAGGGTCCCCTTCCCCCAAGAGGACTCCTGAGAGTCTATTCAAACTAAATCAGCAAAGAACATCGTTTACGACTGTGCTGATTCTTTCACCTTCACCTCTCCTGCTGCCTCTAAAACGTCCCTGCCACTCTTTCCCAAACTGTTCATTCCCACTAGAACAAGGCAAGGCAACAGGTTTACAACTGGGAGTTACAGCAGCTCTGTGCTAATGGACCAGTGTCTCGATAATCTCCATTCACTTAATTTTGATATTCATTATATTCTGTTCCTTCTACTGTAGGGCATCTCAGTCAACAGACCAGAGCACCAAACAGTGCCTGGAGGAATCTGCAGGGCAGTCTCCGCTCTGTAGCTTTAAACATACCAAAAGAAAGCATCGCACTGTGTTAGATTACCTCTTGAGTAACAAGCATCCTCATGCCTGAACATGTATTTATAAAAATGTTTGCTTGACTCCATTTCATTATCTGCAAATTTAAACCTAAATCCAGCCATGAGTATTATTTGCCCAAACCGTATCCTAAAATCCGAATGTAACCTTAAAACATGTTATCACCAAAGAAAATGGAATGATTATCGATGAGAACTGGCTTTTTGTCAACAAACACTCGGCATATCCTTACATCCCCACCATCAGTAACACACACACACACACACACACACACACACACACACACACACACACACACACACACACACACACACACACACACACACACACACACACACACACACACACACACACACACACACACACACACACACACACACACACACACACAAACAGCATCATTTGTTTTTGTGGATGACTTTTGTTTTCAGTCTTCCACAGACGTCCAGCATCAACTTCATACGCATAACAGTAGAATTATACAATGTGTTTGTTTGTTTGTTTCTTTAATTAGGGACACATAACA
>OMNM01022182.1:5122-16916 GCA_900302745.1 Parablennius parvicornis | reverse complement strand
TACGAGAAGCAGAGTCTGGGAGTAAAGAAGGTAGAAAAACTGAGGCAAGGAGGACAAAATGTGACATTACAGGGCGGCTCTGGCAGCCTGCGCTCTCTGTTGGCTACACAGGAACACACACACACACACACACACACACACACACACACACACACACACACACACACACACACGAGTGAGATTCTTTGAAGACAGGAGATAACAGGACTGTTAGCTGCCCTTTAAAGGGCTCTGCTTCTTTGATAAGCTCTGATGGTGTGTGTGTGTGTGTGTGTGTGTGTGTGTGTGTGTGTGTGTGTGTCATATTTGCGAGCACGTGTACGCAAGTTCAAGAGAATGTGCTGTGGTGGCACTGTATTATCAGTAATCGAGTACTTTATAATGTACTGTTGGAATAAATATTAAACTAGACACATTTAAACATTTGTGTCCAACATTTGTGCTATTTGCATTTCCATTGCTTTTGGGTCGCCCCAACATTCCCATTTATTCTTGTTCTAATCTCATTTAATGACTCCTCTGACTTAATGAGTCAAATCCCAACTTTATGAATCTCATCTAACTTTAAAGAATAAATTGTGCCCCTGAGCCTTTACATCACCTATGAGAGATTATGATAGTGAGTATTACAATGTGGGCAGAGGGACACATGCAGTGGGGGAACAGGTGCTACAGGGTAATTACAAACACAGCAAGCTTTTAATTATGCTCTCTTATATGAACTGTTAATGAATGTGAACTGCGCGCAAATCATACTGTGATCCCACTGTGTCAACGCGTGTGCGCGCACGCACACACATACACAGACACACAAATGCATGCATATTAAGTGTTAAAAATGGGGCACTGGCACTTAGAGCAACCCTGACTCACCTCTACTATGACTCTTCTGAACGGCACAAACGGTGACACCTAAAAAGTATCTGCACTTTCAGCTGGTGCAATCAAAAGCACTGCCGCAGTGGTACACGTCAGGATAAAAATGGCCTTTTAAGGTGTGGCAGGGTTTTTTGTTGTTGTGCATGTGTGTGTGTAGATGTGTGTCAGCCTCTACAAATCAGGCCTGCATGATGTTCTTTTCACATGGTCCAAAAAAGCATGGCCATCCTCTTTTTGTAACTATTCTTCTCCAGCTCTAATCCCTGTAACCTTCCATCGTTTCAGCTCACCTAGAAGTGTGATCTCACCTGACACGGATTGAAGCACTGATAATTGATTCACTGTGAAATCCCCTCATACGATTTGTCTCTAATCTTTTCTGTATCTATTCCACTGTGTATACACATCTGCATTTATCCTAAGTGGTATTGTCTGTTGGCATGTTTAATTTTTTTCATATCAATGGTAGATAAATCACTGCTTAAGCTATTCAGCTTAGGCTCCTCTGTCTGGAAGGAAAACGGCAAAAGTGACGAGACTGTGAAGACGACACGGTGTCTGTGTGTCCCACTGTCTGCATGCTGGGGTCTCGCTCAGCCACGATGCATTCACTTCTCTCCCCTCCAAGTCTTCATCGCATTTCTTCCATCTCTGTTCTACTTTTTGTCCCTGTCCTCATGTCATCTCTGTCCCATAGGTCTATGATGTAAAAAAAAAAAAAGAAAAGAAAGAGGGGGAAAAAATGGCTACCCAAGCCAAGTGGTAGACTTAAAGGCTTTCATAAGGCATACAAATGGCTGTAAATCGGATTAGGATGAAGGGGAGGGAGCCTTTTCTATTGAAAATCCATTTTGTGATAGGATGGACATTGTATGTACAATGACAGGCAGGACATACACTTGTTTCAGACAGTGTGAGGGTGACAAGCAAAGAGAATGCCCCAACCTCCATAAAAGAGAAAGCTTTCAATATTGAATGCCACAGTGGATGTTGTTGCATTTGATGTTTGCACCGAGGAATTTCTCAGTCTTTGTGCCTCGCTGTTATTATCCAAATAAAAGAGCCACAAAGTGGGAGAAGAGTGTGTCAGTGCGTTACAGACAAAGCATTTATATGTACCAAAACTCCGATTTCCAGTGGCTGCCACGACACTGATGATCTATATTATTGTCAACAAATCCAATGAAAAGCTCGGAGCCAACACTCCATCTAACTATCAGAACTGTTTTCAACATCTGTCTGTGGCACTCAGCTCCCAGCCTATTCAATTCAAAGATGAAGAAGAAGTGAAAAGGTGTTTTTATAAATGGGAGACAAATAAATAATTTTCGTTTTGAAGGCACTCAAAGAGAATTCAGAACGTTGGAGACTTTTCATAGCCAACAAATTAAGGAGTTTGTAAAAATGAGCAGCAACACATATGTATTGATTTCAGTGTAACTACAAAGTTTATATTGTTTTCAGGGCTGGCAAAGTTGCTCATTGGTTCTGAAAACACAAAGAGACAACTATGCCACACATAAGGAATTGAGTGTTAGTCAGTACTGGCTTTTGATGCTGTGTTGCAAACAAATGACCATTACTGTCCAAAACCATGACCTACAGTAAGTGGTGGTAACATGTTTACAACCCTCTTCAGAAGCTAACAGAAGCAAAATTATTTATAAGCCCTACAAAGCTTAAGGTTCTTATCAATAGAGTACTTTGAGTCTCAGCTATCACTTAAACACAACATATACTAAAGATGCCAGCACTGCCCCTTCTTATAGGCAGGACACATTCTTTGCCTACAGCCTCACAATCAACAAATGTGATGCAATTGTATGTCGCTGCTTGTCATACAGCTACAAATTTTTGTTTATGAAGAACATACATGTGAGCTTCAGCATCAAGTACAGCTGAAGCTTCACTCAGAGATCTAATGAGCAAAGTTTGTTCACTTTATCTAATTAATAGCAAAACCATGCTTTCCGTAGTCTGTTTGTGTTGCTGATGTTTAGTTGTTTCCAGCAGCAGATGTCAGGAGTCTTCAAATGTCCTGTTAAAGGCCACGACTACACATCACCGCTGCAGAGCGTGTGCCATTCATGATTTTAATAATGTCCCATTAACTCAAAAAGACCAAATTAACATATGCGCACTACTATTTGGCTTTCCACTAATGAATGCAACTTCAGCTCAACTTAACAATCACCTAATAGACTGAATCACACCGTGCTGACAGCTCAGCTAATGTGTCCCAGCAACATAATAATACAGTTATGTGCTCATTATATACAGGAAACACTGAGGGGATGACTATTATGAACAAAATAGTTACTTTACCAAGTAACTAGGTACTAGAAGGAATCTTTCACTTAAGCCGTAGTCCCACAGTGCTGTTTGTGTCGAGATGGTACAGGGCGGGACGGGTTTTCGTGCGAGCCCACAGACAAAAGTTGTGGATGGTAAAGAAAAAACCGTAATCAACGGTAAGGATTTTTGTCACCCGCCCCCCTGTCACTCAACTTCCTCGCAATATTTAAATGTCTCATCTGCCGTAAACCCTCCTGTTGTTGTCTACATACGCAACTTTGCGCACACTGGCTGTTTTGTTGATTCGGTTTGTTGAAACGTTGACGTTTCTCTCAGTAACAGGAGAAGAAGAGATTCAGCGGGAGAAGGACCCTGCTGTTCACAATAAGAAAGTTTAAGCTGCGTCACAGAGAAAGGAGGCTCAAAGCTTTACTCAGACGGTCATATGAGCTGCAACCGGCCATCTCAGAGTATGGTGTATATTATTTTTTGGAAAGCGGTCAACATGTGGTACGTCAGCCGCCATCCGCTCGAGTTTTAGTATTATGAGAAAGAAATTGTTTGTAATTTGCAAAACAAAATAAAAAGTATCTAATCTACTGAAATTTTCTGACTCAGAAAAACATTTAAAATACATTGTGCAACAGTTCCTCTGGTTGTAGTTAGACGAACACCGGATTATAACTTAGAAAATGTACTACAGAAAATAAATCCCATTAACATACAGATTTTACCTTGATTTCAAGACTACTTGGAAATGCCATGTTTTTTTTCCCAAAGTGATTAATTCTAAAGATACAATATCTTTCTTTGAGGGTAAAGAAGTTAAACAGACATAACACCATAAGCAGTATATATGCAACATTGTCGTAATCCCAAATGATTTTAGCTCAAATCCTTCATCTGAAAATAAAAGAAATTATAGACTTGGTATTGGGACTTGAAATAAATGATGCCTATCATTTCATTCAAATACATGGGATCATATCAATGACGTACTGTTTTGAATTTAGTTGTATTTCACCACTGATATCACGAATGATGCATACACCTTACAGTGACAGTAGTTATGCAATCACAATCCTCGTTAGTGAGTTTTGTATTTAGCTGGATTTAGTCCTTTAATTGTACCCATTTGCAAAAAGTAGAAAAGTAACACAGAACTTATCTCAAAAACCTTAACCTTGATGAAAAAGTTTTCCAAAAAATGTTTTTTGAGGTTGTACAAATAATCACAGCTGAGGGTATGTTCATGCACATCTCTCTTGGTTGTGCACCGCATGTGACACGGCGGCCTGCTGAGATACGTACTCTCCACAAAGAAGAGCACAGTAGGGTTTGAATGGACCCCCATGGTCTCCATTTCTAATGTTCTGTATTGTCTCTGGCTATCCTTCGGCTATGAATGTGTGTCTGTACTTGAAGGGGGGGGGGGGGCTAAGCATTGGCCTTCAAAGCACATACTGTTACTACGCGCAATGAAACCCATTATCGCTCTGGTATTTCTGCTCACAATATGGAAAAACAGAAGCTTGCATTCACACTGGGACATAAAAAATTTAATTATGCATGGTATTTTCAAAATGTATTGTATGGTATGAAATGTCAGTGCTTCGCATACATGGAGAACAAGCACATTTCAGAGAATCTACCAGCAAAACAGGAAGCCTGTGACTTGTCAAAAGTTTTCCACATTCAGACAGTTGATATTTTGGTTGCTGGCTGAGATGCTCCAGTGTTCCGTTGAAGCCAAGCAGGCTCCAGTTGATAATCATCTGCTTTGTGGCGGGAAGCAAGGGGAGATGGAGCAGATGGCACCAGTTTTATTTTGCCGTGGATGCTTTCTCTGAATAAGGAATGCTCTACTGAATGCCAAGCTCTGTGGGAGAGGAGAAGCAAATTGAAGGCCTCCTGCGCCACGCTCCTCGTCAGGGAGAGGGGCTATTGTTGTGTGCGTGCTTCAATTCTAGAGTGACGGGTGAGCTCTGCTCATTCATTAATGTGCCAAGCTCCAGGATGGACAAGCCACATGGGAATTTCATTATCTTACTCACTCCTCCTTTCTGCCTCATTCAATAACCGCCCCACCCCCACCCGTACCTTCTCACCCACAATTCCTTCACTCATCTGTCGACATGCCCAGGTTGATGAGAAGTGATTTAGTTTCTCCAGCAAATAACCAGGAAAAATAGTACAACTCCAATTCAATTAAAGAGTAATGATTTAGTGTTTCAGCTAACTTGAAAGGAATTGGCTTTCCATTCCAAGGAGATCCCTGATTGAACACTTGCATGATACTAAAAGAGCTCGTAAGAACACACAGAAATACAACCACTTTAATCCTATAAAATACAGCATCTTTTACACAAATGAAACTATACTGTGGTTCATCCAGATATCCCATTTGTTGGCATTTCAGTGGGTAACTATAATGAGAAGGGGACTTCATTTCATATGGCAGTAAGAGCTTCTTTCCCGTAACACATTTGCATGCAATCTGAAAAAAGATATGAACAAGCATAATCCAAGTTCAACACAGTTGACCTTCACGGGCTGCTTGACCATTATCTGCATGAAGTAACTTGCAGTTAATCAAATGTGTTTATGCAGGAAACAGGCCAAAGGTCAAAGGGCATCAGCAAACAGAAAATAGAGAGAAGTGAGGCGAAAGAGAGAAACAATAAAACAATGAAAATAATCGGCTGTGGGAATCACATGGACTGTTCCTGAATATGATTATTTGTCCGTACCATTTGTCTTCCAATTCTTTCTTCCAGTGTCTCATGTGTGAGAACAGTTTCTGTCAACTCTATGTAGCCCACACAGACCATAATACTGAATAACAATAACGGGTATTAGACCTTTGACGACTTGGCTGACATGTAATCGGTGTTTTATCTGCTAGCGTTAACTTTTTTAGATGAAGTAAGGACTCACTGGATATTTTATTCTCTTCCTCTATCTAATGTAAATAGCCAATCGCATAGCAGCAACTCAGCGTATTTAGGCATGTACTGTAGACATGGTCAGGATGAGCTGCTATACTTCAAAACAATCATGAGAAGGGAATGAAAGATCAATTCCTATGGTTTAGAGTAAATGGCTAGAAAAAGAGAAAACATGTAGTGAGTGGCAGTTCTCTGCATGAAAATGCTTCGTTGCTGCCAAAGGTCAGAGGAGAATGAACAGACAGCTTCAAGCTGATAGAATGGCAACAGTAACTCAAACAACACTTGTCACAACAGAGGTATGCAGAAGAGCGCTGCTGACAGCAATGACACCTTCAACCTTGAAGCTGATAGGCTACAATAGAAGAAGACCACATAGGGTGTCACCCCAGTAAGCTAAGGACAGGAAAATGAGGCGAAAGTGCAAAAATTGGACAATAGAAGATTGGAAACATGTTCCCTTGTCTAATAAGTCTGACTTTCTACTGCTACATTCAGATGGTAGGGTCAGAATTTCACCATAACATCACGAAACATGAAAATGTAACTCCATCCTGTCTTGTATCAAATGTTAAGACGGGTGCTGGTAGTGGAAAGGTATGGGGAATATTTTTTTGGCATGCTTTTGATACCTTACAAGACCCTCAGCAAAAAGCCATAAGAGTTATTGATTAAATGTTTTCATAAAAAAATTTGAATCTATATGGACTGTTTCAGAGTTACAAATTAAAAATATAAATCAAAACATTCAAACGAGAAAGCAATTCCATCAACACAAAGACATGACACAATCCATGAGTTCTGTTCTCTCTTACACCCTTCACACACACTCATCAATACCTTACTGCCAATGAAAGCTTTGTTACTACAGTCCTGTTGAATGAGCCAACCATTTACTCAAACATCCTTCTGAGATCTCACTGTTATCATTTGTTATCAATGTAGCCCTCTGTGTAAATGGAGGCAGACTGCGGTGCAGCTTGGATCCCATTTCACACGTAGAGCAATCAAACAGAGGTAGCAGAGGCAGTTTCTTCCTCGGTAATGATGCTGAAAAGGTTTGAGGAATCAATATTATCTGATTTGTGGAGCTCCGAAACCGTATAGACAAAAAACTAAATTGTAAGGAAATACTGTCCTACACAATACGTAGGCTGTATTTAAGACTGATTTGCACAAATGTTACAAGGACATCTGAGGAGCAGGCTGCTGCCCCTTGCCCATGTGCCATCACTTTGTGCTGGACATGGACACTGGCACCAGCCAGCATAAATGATTGAGTTGGATATCAGAAGCAGAGCTCCTGCCAAGGGGCCACAGCATCCATGCTAATGGGCTGATGGAGCCTAATCTAAATAAGTGTGAATAAAAGGGCTTTTACTGTGAGTGTTCACATCTAAAAACAGAGACGTGCTAGACACTGCTGTATCTTAATCAAACAGTAGGTAGGACAGAATATATATTAGTTCATGTTGACCGTCTGGCTTCTGCACTGACGTCAGGCATATATGTCACTTCATGTGTGTGTAAGACGTTTGACATGCTTCTCGTGCGCGCGCTGTTTGTTTGTTTTCTAAGTCCTAAGTCTTCTGAAGCCCATCTGAGATCAATCACGAGGAAAAGGCATGATGGAGAGGCCTGTCACGGCTCACTGTTGTGGCCTTGATTCCGTAAAACAAATAAAACAGGGAGAGGTATTACAGCAAGGTCCAACACGAGCCAGACAAGAGACCACACCGAAGAGCATCTGGAGAGAGGGGTGAGTAATGAGAGGGGAGATAAATGTCAAAGAGCAGAGCAGAGAGAAAAATGATGATGTCGAAGAGATAGAGAAAGGCAAATGTATACGAAGGAAGGCAGTGAAAGAGATTGGGCTGAGGGAAGACACGCAGACAGGAGCCGACACAGTGCTGTAGTCTTTGTTAGTTAGCCAGCTCTTTGCGCTGTTTATCAGTGCCACCCTCCTCTGTTTAAACTCTGCTGTGGACGATGCTGCGTGATGAAAGGGAGGAGCCCTGTGAGAGTTTTATGCAACCTCCCCCCATATACCCTTACGTCAGAGCACATCAGCACAGTGCCTCGATAAATTCTACCGTTTCTCTGGTGATTATGTTAGCCATGTACGCAGCACTCAGCACAGCTTGACATGATTCAACTGAATTTACAAGACTACATATGACAACGCAGCACAGCTCTTTCCATCCGCATAACATAACCTGAGGATGCCATTATGCACTCCTGTCAACACTTAACCTCCCCCCACCACTTCAAAGAGACATACAAAGGCGAGTATCTCAGAGGTGAAGCCCCCCTGGGGAGCTCCCCACCAACAGACCACAGACCCCGGACCCAACGCTCCACGCCATCAGATATACCGCAGCACTCGCACATCAAACTGCTTCATGAGGATCCCCTCCACTGCAGTTCATTCAGCACACGTGCTAAAGATGCTGGCCTGAACTCAGATGGTTCCACTGGTCAGAGAGAGGTAGTGGTCAGAGGTTGCCCTGCACTGCCGAGTGAAACTCAACTCACTCCCTCGGTTCGGTGCGAGGGCAGAGGAGAGTTCAAGAAGCTGTGATCAAACGACGACACCGACGCATAATGAGGAAGACTTGGTTCATCCCACTGTCGAAGTAAGGTTTTTACTTACTTCATAAGAAATAGAACAACCCACAAGATGCTGCGTTTGCTGAAAACAGCGAATAACACATTGTTCATGCATTATCCTTTTTCGGCAAAGAAAAACATAAATCTGCTTTTTATCATTGGGTAAATAAGAAAGTAAGAATACCCTGTAATTTAGATTCTAGTAGTCACAGAGTCAAGGTCCTGTCCAACACTCCAACTGTCAGTTTTATCTCACTTTAACTTACTTTTCAGAAACTTAAGCAACAACTAAAACGATGAGTACAATAAGAAGCAGCAAGTCTTTGGAAATAATTAATATGAGGCGCACTTTGATATTCTAGAATTAACACAGAGTGATTGGGAATAACAACTATAAAGCACCCGGGAGTGACTCAGACATTTTGACTTGTGTATTAAGAAACTGCCGAGTTTCATGAAATCAGTACCGTGATCAAATAAGAGAGCTGAGAGAATCCATAGTTTTCAGAGAAGAAATTGACCACTAGTTAAAAACACTTTACTATAGACATGAGCCTTCAATAAAATTCACACAGGTTTTTATTCCTAACTGAAAGCATTGTTTTCAGTCAATTTAGTTCATAAATTAAAAGATAAGAATCTTTTCAGTTTTCAGTAACAATTCAACTCATGTAACATTTTTCAATTAAGGTATAGTTCTATAAAGAAAAAAAGAAATTTAATTATCAGCAAAATATAGTGGTTTGAATGTAAAGAGAGAGAAAAAAAAATACCAGTATAATAATAAAAGTAGGCTGGCATGGTAGCCAAAAGTATTCACATTCTTTATTTATGGAACAAGTACAGATATTAAAAAATACTGATTCAATTTATTTCTATAAACACAAAATTAATAAATAATAAATACATGAATGTTCATATGAACAAAAGTACACGAGTAAATCAGTTATTTGCTTTCTTGATATGATTAGAAGTGTATGCTCATGTGTAGTCACATTATTTTGTGTACTCACTTTATTTAATTTGCTTTTAATCCTGTTCAGTGAGAACCCGTCAATGTCTCCTCTGTCATGTGTTTTAAATGTCTGAGTGACTGAGTAACATGACTGCTACTGGAGAACAAATCTACAGATAAAGTCACCTTCAACGCCTATCTATTGCTAATGTTATAATTTGTCTGCGTGGATACGCATTGGCTTAAGCATTGGTAATGCCACAGATCATGATTGAAGTTTTGAGTCAAACTAAATTGTTTTGTAGGTTAAAAGAAACAGGTAATAACTGACTTCTATTAAAAGAAACTAAACAAACAAAACCTACTGCCAGCCACATTAATTCTTCCATTGTAACTGAAGGATTCAAGCAATAAAAAGCACAGATGAGTATAAAAGTAGATTATTTAATCAAAAACATACCCTGAAGAGGAGTACGGGTATGTGAAAAATCTACTCAAGTTCAGTAACCGTGCACAAATATATTGCTACTTGCCAACTCTGCTGCAAAGTTTAAATGTGTGTCTCGAAGTTTTCTCGCTCTCCCGGAGCAGGGTTTCTGCTCCAACTTCTTCTCACAATGCAGAATGTAAATGTAAAAGTGTGTGCGTTTTGCTGGTGCAGGCAGGACACACTGCAGTGATTGCCAAATATCAGCTTTCATCCGGTTATCCATGACCTTAGGCTGGATAAGGGGGATAAACAAATTCTTCAGCATTAGTATTGTCTTTTCGTCATTGTATGAGCCACATGACTGTACAGCTGCAAACAAGTTTTCATCTTACTTTAAGTGAGAGGGCACCTTACTGCCTTTTACTCCCACTGAAATATTTTTTGGGTTTCTGTCTAAGAGTAAGCAATTTGTGCTTGGCTTTATGTTTTTATGTTGTTTTTTTTAAACCATCAAAAATTACTTTTGAACTTAAAATTGAAAATTTGACTTTCAAGCAGAACATTTCACAGGTGTAAGACATTTTTTTCTTTTCCTCCGAGCATGCTCACATTGCACTTATCTGCATTCTTGATGAAGTCATGCACCCACCCACTATTCATAAATACATGTACAGATCAATGGCTGTTCAGCAGACTATAAAGATTCACTGAGGCATAAGATTGTTTTCCTAATGCATTTAAAATAATGTATGTGTTTGCGCAAGTGTATAAGCAGTTTCAACAGCACTCCTGCAGTAAACCTGACAACAGCTCCTCAAGGATCATAAATCCTACTTGTACACAAGATGCCTGGACAATATTCTGAGTGACAGACACGACAGTTCATGATCATGTATTATTTCCGGGGTCAAATCACTCAGTCCAGATACAAAACACTCATATTTCTGTCAGGATCAACCGTAATATTAGTAATATCCATTCCTGCATCCTGCACCATCTCAATTTGAGACTTGCTGTTACACACGCTGCTAGAAGCAGCGTTGGTCAGTGCAGGCAGCACAGGAATGCTGGTGTCATCGCATTTGCCTTGATGTACATTTTATTTGTGTGCTATTCACGCAAGTCATGCACCTTCTGCTTCACTCATACGTGGGCTGTTAGCTTTTCATTAAAATGCCACGTTTGATGCTTGCTGTGCTGTTAATGACCCAAGGCAGGGTTTTATAAATACATATGGTTGATTATCACAGGCTCGGTAAGATATTCTCATTAAAATTTCATAATGGAACCAAGGTTGTCAGCGCGGAAGGTTCCGTTTGGTATTTAACCGCTTTGAAAATCAGGAAATTTATCTGTTAAAGAGGTTTTTCTCAATGTATCGACGTGGTGAAGCACAGAAACCATGACAAACACGGCAACGATGGGAGCATGTCGTCACCCCACCATCAAGAGCTCCATGTGAATGGATGGAGGTTTGGCTCATCTGCAGTGCGTCGGAGTCTCACGGGCTGGCAGGGCTCCAGTCCTCTGCTCGCTTATTCATCTCTTTTTTCCCACAGCCAGTCTGACACACACACACACACACACACACACACACACCACAACCTCACAATGCCCCTCGATTCCCACAATGACAATAATCTAAAACAAACCAAGAATTCAGAGGCAGCATATGAT
>OMNM01022171.1:1777-12890 GCA_900302745.1 Parablennius parvicornis | reverse complement strand
AAAAAAAAAAAAAAAAAAAAAAAAAGAAGAAGAAATAAATAAAAAAATAACTGCTGAAAACTTGTCCTGAGGTAGACGAGAGAGGAGAGCGATGGAGGCTGCTGTGGCTTACAAAAGCACTGTGCCTTTGATCTCAGGGCAGAGCCGTGTTAAGTGGTTGTGTGCACGGTGCTACTGCCCCCTGGGGGAGGGGGGAGGGAAAAACAGGCGCCGGGAGCAGCAGATGGCTCCTGCAGCTTCAGCACCGGAGAGCACTCTTTCTATCTAACAACAAGGAAACTCGCAAGGAGTAAGCACTCCCATGGGTTTCTATCATCACCGCACTAATCGGATCAGCCTCAGAAAAAAAAAAGGGGAAAAAAAAATGACAGCTTGTGTAACTCAGGTGGTTATGTGGCCACGAGCACTAATAAACAGAGAACTGTTACCGTCTCTGTGTGAGACATCTGTGGGAATATGAGAGGATGTGTAACAGGTCCGTCATGTCCAAAAATGCACTTTTTTTGATCCTTCCGTTACTTTGTTATTACAACTTCAAAACACTAAAAGCATATATGTGCTTTGTGAGCATTAGGAACATGGTGATGCTGCTCTTGGATATGTAATTTATGTACAAAGAAAGAGACATTTTCACAATCGCTCACAAAAAAGCCTCCACACAAAGGATCCGGTGATTGAAGTCGTCAGCACAGTTTTCCTTTTTAAAGCATGATAGCAGGCTTTGCAAGGAGTCGAACTGTACAAATGGGAGGAAATTCCATGTCGTCGTTGAAAGGGACAATACACAGAAAAAAAATCCCTGGAGGAATATTATAATCACTTTAAAACCTTGCAATGGTTCGATCCAGAAAGTTTTATAGCTTCACAAATACATCACTTTTGCATTATTATTTGCTAAATTCCTTTCAGGTTGTTTTTTTTTTTTTTTTTTTAATTCATTCATTTATTTATGGCTTTAAATAAAATAGTTTGGTCATATAACATATCAATGAGGACAATTATCAGTATTTTCATAAACGCACTCTATGAACTAGACTCCTCCACCTTACTAGTCACTTCTTTTTTTTCATCTTTTTTTTTTTACATGCTGCAAGATACACCATGCACACAGCAGATGCACGTGGAGGCGCTAAAATGTGGCTGCAGTAAAAAGGAAGTGTGCTTAGTGCTCACTTAAGACAGTGACAATATGCTTTTTGTGTTTACTTTCCATCCTGTGCTCTCATTTCCAGCTTTTCTTCCGCGCTCGCTTTGTGCCTCCGCTCGCAGCGCCTCTGTCAGGTGTGTGCGTCTATTTCCCGTCCTCATTGTCCTGTCTCTTGTCATCCTTTCACCCGTCCTTCATCTCCCCGCCATCATCAAGGACCCGGTGGCCTCCTACGTAGCGCCAGTGGAGAGAAGGGTCTGTATCTCAGCAACGCACCTAGCAACCGCTCCTCGTAACTATGGATTATAACCTGTTGCCAAGGGAGACAGAGATGGAGGATTGATTTTTTTTTTTCTTCTTTTTCTTTTTTTTTTTTTTTTGTTGAAGCAGGAAATTCAAAGTGAATTAGATGCATGAATAAACGATGCATCAGGACAAAACATAGTAATATTTATGAATGGTACCCATACCATTTTTTCCCCCCGCTCTTTTTTTGCTGTGGGCTTTAATCTTTATCTTGATAAAGATTAATAAAGATTAGCAACAGATTAGCACTTGGTGATCTGAAGTGTTTTCTCATGGGGCATACTGTTATGGACTGCACTTCTATTAATATCCATCAACATTATTCACTTGGTGTTTATGGATGCTATTGCAAGGCATTTAATTCATAAAGTACGAGAGACTACAGAGTAAATGTATTCAGCTTTTAAGAGTATGAAGCTGCAATTAATACATTTATGAATGGATTTCTTCATAATGAATAAGTGAGGTCAATCCGGATGAAGACTTTTCATGACTTTTTGCGTTTCATTACAAAGCAAATTTCATTTTTGTGTCTTGTATAAACATTTTAATATTACTGTATTTAAATGAATAAAAAAGAAAATGTTTCTTTCTCTTTACAATCTTATTTTTTCTTTTACTGTTAGGCCAGATGTATGTTATGTTGAAATACCGTACATGTAATATGTTTTGCTGATTTCTGAACAGCAAGCATGATGTCCCCTTGTTTTTGTTCATGTTGATTGAAAGATAATGGAGAAAAAAGGTTGTCTGCCTTTACAATATTCCTCTTTATGAACATTAGTATGCAGGGTCGCATGCACAAGTAACATATTTTGTTGGTGTTTTGCATAGACCCGAATAAGTGCAGGTCTGTCTGTTCATACAGCAGGTCATGTTTGTTAAAACACAAAGAAAAAGGAAGTGTCTTCTTCTACAGGAGGTACTAATCATTTTGAGAATTAGTATGCACGAGCTATACTTTGTCATTCTAATTCAAACAAAGTGTGAAAAGATTTGAATATACCACCTTTTTCCTTTTATTTAATAAAAAATTCAAATCTATTTCTAGATGGATAACTGAGTGAGTTCGGGCTTCTCTTTAACCATCCAACGGCCTCATGTTAGTTGTTACATATAAACCTACTGCTCATTTACTCTGAGATCAATACAGGTTTTAACACGGACCAGCACACACAGCATGTGGATATCTGTCCACACATGAACAGTGCAAGTGTCATCCAAAACATTACCCTGTGTTAGCAAGAAACATAATTTAAATTATTTATAACAGAGATGATACCTTCAATACTGCAGATGTTACATTTCAAGATGAAGTTGCACCTCCACACAGGGCTCGTGGGAATATGCCACACTAGCCCTGTGGAGGTCTAAACCCTCTTGCAACGATAAATGGTAAATGGGCTTTACTTATATAGCACATTTTACCGCTTGAGCAATCTCAGAGCGCTTTACATGATCCATCACATTCACACACACACACACACACACACACCGGTGGGGATGGTGTGTGTGCTCAGCCACCACAGGGAGTAACCTGAGGTTCAACGTTTCGCCCAAGGACTCCTCAACACACGGGCAGGGTGAGATGGAGCTTTGAACCAGTACGAGCAGTCGCTGGAAGCGACCAGAGGAGACGTGTGACAGCGATACATGAGGCCAGACTCACGGTAAGGCTGTGCTTTCCTTAGCAAGTATGGAGATCGCCGAGAGCTACAAAGACACAAAGTTTACTGAAAATGTATTTTGACGTCTCAATATAGTTGGATGTGGTGGTCACAGCCAACCTGCACAAAGATATCGTTGGAGGTCCGTGTGCCGTTCTGAAAGGAAAAGAAATTCATGAATAGAAGATTCGCTGGTGCCAACAGAGCGGCCATCTTTGAATTGGTCGTGGCACTGCCCTTGAAAATTGCTGGTTTGGATCTGGACCGTGCCACCGGCGCCGCAGTCAAGTCAAGCACTGTGACATGAACGACCTCCTCCAGCGCTCCACCTTTTCCAAGTAACCGCATCTCCGAAAGTTTTCTTGGTGTTTTCATGCTTCACTGACTTCCACAGTTCTCCTCCACTGTCATTTGTGAATGACATTTGAGACAGTGTGAACTGCCAAGAGCTGCGTGATATCTTTTTATAGCCTTTCCTGTGCTTCAGAGGCATGATTATCTTCACTTTCCCATCCAGGGTCAGTTGCTTCGTCTCGAGTTGCAGACTCAAGCCAGAGAGTTATCAGCAGTAGAATCTCAATAACAATTATTAACCCATGCTTAGAAAATGCAGTCATGTCGGACTAAACCGGTGATAACATGCCCATTTTCTTGCATTTGCCACAATTACAGTTCTTCCACTTTTAAAGTTCATGCAAAAATAACATGCTTTAAAATCAAGAGAAGTTCATTTTTAATGTCTCTGTTGCAAGGATAGTATTTACCTGTTATCACTTTAAAAGAATCTAATGATGTCATTTGCCCGGGGGTACTCAAATGTCTGCATACAAATAGGAGTTGGCACATTATTAGAAAAAGAAAACAGCCCTAATAAAACACGAGGACACACACAAACACGCTGATACACTCTCTCCTCTTTTTTTGGTGCTTCGCAACCATTCTCTCTATCGCCCACTCTCTGATGAGTGCTTTTACATGGCCACACAAACTTGTCATTAAACTAACCCACTATTTTCCATCACCTCTGAGCTAAATTACCACACTCTCCTTGGCATCCTGTGGACCAGCTTGTGGATATGAAAGCCCACAATTCCCCTGCTATCACCTCTCTGGGCTCTCGCAAGTGCACTAATGATAGCCTGCCACCGGAGAGCTGGTGGAATGGAGCCGTAATGTCCTTGGAAAGTGCAGGCTGGTGAGCATGCTGGGCGAGAGAGGCCCGCTCTGTGTCAGCTCTCGCTCTCTCTCTCCGTCTCTCCTGGTGTGGATTGCCTGCATCCTCCGGCCTCGGTGTTAATGGGCAGATAGGTTGAACCCTGATGGCTGGATGCTTGTGATGGGGTCCTGAATCTGACAGAGGTCCGTACCATTAGCTCGCCAGTGTTCAGCAGAGAGTACTGACGCTTGGGTGTATGAGAATACACGCACACACACACACACATACATGCACACAAACACACAGCTGTCCTGCTGCATCTTCTCCACACCAAGCAGTTGAAGTTTCTCGGGTTTTCACTTGGCTGTAGTCATTAGCGAACGTCCTGAGCTATATGATGGAGTGCCGTGTGCAGTGGTGAAGCACATGAACCACGGCCTTCATCGCTGCACACACACACAAACGCACACACGCACCTTTGATAAAGTCAACATTTTTAGCAGTACATGCTTCATCATTTTTTTTTTCTTTTTAATTTCTTTAAATGCTCATCTTTTTTAAGCTTTACAGAGGTTTTTATCTTCATGCTTAAAGGCTTCATATTTTCCGATGGCGTCTACTGTACATGTCATTATATTTTTATGAATCTATCAGAAGGAACCATATGGTTAATCCCCTTTTTGTGTCTGCTTACTTGTGTGGTTTGTATTGTGGCCCATTTCAGGTGTTTCACTGGGTTTTGGAGCAGGTACGTGTTATAACTATAAGGGGAGAAGAGCTATCAGCCAGCTGTTTCAGAGATCAGATGTTTTATACCGAATACTGACATGCCTGACATCCCTCTAATAATAGGAAACATTTAGAGCACATCAAAAACACCCTCTTCTCCAACATCCAGCATAGTGACTAAATGTTTGTCGGGATAGCGGCGACACTTCAAAATATCTAATTTCTGTGAAAGTTTATTCAGTCTGTGACTCACAACCAGTTTTAAGTCCAACTTCGCACAACTACCATCTAACGCTCAGCCTACAGATATATAATTGGTGCTCCTGACAGTACACTGCAAATAGTGCATATAGCTACTTGTAGTGACTCACCGTCCTCCCACACACAAAGAACATAACTACTTCCGTTTCTATCACTTTCAGTCATCGGGGTGAAGTAGGTTGTGGTCTGCAGCTTGCTCAAGGACACTCGGACACAAGTGGGAACATAAATTCACACCAACAAGACATTAACTCTTTACTTCTACACCAGTGGCTCCAGTTCACATCAAGAAGCTTTCAGCCAGTCAGTTTTTTAACAACCAATAACAACATTTGGCATTCTGCAGTGAGGAAGGTTTTGTTTTTAAGGGGACTTTGCAGCTGTTCCAGAGCGTTTCCTGTCGGAAATACAAAATATTATCTGTAATTTGTTTGTGCTCAATTCAATGCAGAATTGTAAGAATAGCTTTAAAATGCAATAACAATAAAACAGACAATGTATTTTCTTTGTAGCTTTTTGGATTTATTTATCTCACAGGTGGATTTTTTTTCTGTTGCAAAAAGTGGAAGCCTTCATTTATTAATTTACTTTTTCATAAGCAGGACTGACTCACTGAAATGCTTATACTCTATTAACAAGATGACCCAGTTGAAATTGTGGCAACATTTAAATTTCAATGCAACACTGACTAATATGATTTACAATGAACAGAAATGCAGATTTCTGAAAAGATTTTTTTTTAACTTTAAATACAACATGAAAGAAAAAAAACATTATCGTCTGTTATATGTCTGATTTGAACATAAACGATCCAAATCAGCCTCAATGATTTACTGCCACCTTGTGGTTACTGAGGGTGTGACGTGAAATATAATAATATATTTGGTTCATTCAACTTCTAGACTGTTCTTATCTAATTCAGGGCAGCAAGGAGCTGGAGCCAGACCCAGCTGAGTGAAGGCAGGACACACCCCGGGTCGCTCGCCAGTCCACTGCAGGTCACACACAGAAACAATCACACACTCATAGGACATTGTGAGTAACCAAATTGAAGATTGAGTGAGGAAACTGCAGTACATAGAAAAACAAACAAGGGAGAACATGCAAACGCACATAAAAAAACCTCCCAAGCCTTAGACATTCTCATTATGACACCAGAGAGCAAATGACTGCACAACCATACGGCCTGTTATTACTAAAATATTATTTATTTTAGTAATGTAAATGAATGCACTTTTTCTGTACACAACAGAAAAAAAATGTGTTACAAATATGCTGCTTGCACATTAACTATAATCACAGTGTCAAAGGTCAAATTGTTAAGTCTCCACATTAACTGGCAAAAACTTGGTTTTAAATTACTTTTTCACAACTTGTTTTTATAATTAAGTCTATAGCAATCTGTTTGGAAATTATTGTTTTACCTGCTACATTATGTAGTTGCCTTCCATAATTATAAATAATCCATATCTGTGAACCAGAACAAAATCAACTAGTTTATTTTCTACAGCAGGGTGCAGTATGCTCTTTCACCACTGGAGGGCAGTAGGAGTCTGTACCAGACCCAGGAGCAAGCCAAGTGTTGCCGAAGCCCCCCCTGGGAACAAAGGATTAGCTGGTGGTCCGGCACAGTCAAAAGACTGTTGTATGTAAATCGTGTAAATCCACTATGGAAGAGGAGGGTTATGCCAGTCTGATTTCATGCCCAGTCGACGCGCTGGAAACGGACCTCAGGCCAGCACACAGCATGGCTGAATAGTCATGGGGTGGAAAGGCCATTGTAAAAAGTCAACCACTGACACAAAATCACCATTCCTGCAAATGTTTTGTTTGCTGCAGCTTTCATTCGAGGGTTGTTTTTGCGGCTGTGGCTTCACGTCTGTGCATGTTCAGGATTCACTCTAAATCATTTTGTGCAGACAGAAGAGGAAACCGACTCTTGTTCAAACATATGTAGACATTATGTGGTCAGTAGTATAAAAGGATAAAGAGACTTGGTTGGGTTATATATGTAGCTGACCATTACCATAATTTTTCCTATTCGACAGTGGAATTATGAACTCGGTAACACATTGCCATTTCAGTCAGACTATCAGTCACCTGGGGACAATGGGAGCTTTGCGGTGTGGGTGAGTGAGTAGGTAAATAATTTGGGAGAGGCGATAGGGACACAATTAAACTGGCACATGTAAATGTGGGCTAAATGGGACATGTGGAGGAGTGGAAGCCTTCTCAAGCAGTTAATTGATCAATTAAGTAAACACAGGCCGCTCCTGAAGGGGTGGCATGGCTGGGCTGGAGAATGGGTGCAAGATAAGGTGCTAATGACTCGTCCCCGGCTAAAATACGAGTCTGGAGAAGATAATTCAACGGAAATGGCCGTGTTGAGACAGGAACACCTGGTGGTCAGCCTAATTTGCTGGAAACCATGCCAAAAGTCACAAGACACGTGCGTATGTGTGTGGTTTAAGCGCTGATATGAGATGCTTTCCAATGGTGATTTTACAATCCAGTTATTACACATTTTAGCCTCACAAAGGCACAATATAGTTTTTAACTTCTACAGCTGTCGGTACACTCTGCGTAGGAATGTAATTTGCCTCATTCACACTAAAAGAGACATGTTGGTGGAGATAGCGAGGCATCAGACTTTGCAGGGGCTTGCAGGTTCAAGGCTGAAGAGCGGTCCTCATACGCGACAGATCCGAGCGCATGAAAGTCCGTAATTGGTCTGAAATATCCCCATGATGCTTTTGCTGCCGTGTCAGGAACCGTGTCAAATTCTGCTCCCTGCATCTCTCTGCTGCCACTGAGCTCTTAGTAAGCCAACAACACGGAGCTTCAGTGAGTAAGTAAAGAGAGTCGACACAATAACAGAAGCACCTTGCAATGTATGGTAATCCGACAACAACACAAACTCACACATAGCCAAAGAGATGAATTCACACCACTCAAGCACAGATTGGGAAAAATAGAAGCTTCACAAAGACTTATTTCTGGGTGATTATAATGGATCGGGAAATGTATGGGGCCTTATTTGTAGGCATTTAACGGCAGATGATTTCAGGAAAGTTTGTCGTATACTGCAGTGGGGTTTCAATGTCACGCTCTAAACTCTCCTTTAAATGATGTCAGGCTGTGTTCAATGTTCAATTTCTTCAAATGAAGGTCCTTTTAGTTGAGCCCCTTTGCCGTTCGGTGAAACACTTTGTCAGACCGTCCTCGCTGAATTCGCTCTACAAAATAAAACTGACACCGACTGACTTAAATCTACACGTCCAACGCGGGCGTTTTCTGTTTCCAAGCCGAGGATTAAACGTCTTTGACTTCGATGATATCTTGCCAGATAATGGGGGCGCCGGTAAAAGTGCACTACCACCACGCTCGGGAAGAGGATAATACATTGACACGAGACGCGCTCTGATGTTCTAAATGTGTGGAGTAAGTCGCGCTGAACGAGGCGGGCTCCGGCGCTGACAACCAGGTGGACAGGTCCCCACCCTAATTCTCTCCGTCTTTCATTTGAATAATGCATGCTAATTACCTACTTGCCGAGAGCAGAACTGTCACCCCACAGGCCCCAACAGACACTTCCCGCGCACACGTACTGACACGCACACACACAAAACATTGCGTGCACTGGCTGGCATACATACACACAAAGTCGCTGTCACTGCAACAGCCCTACTTAGCTCTAAAACACTGGCACATCTACAATAGAAACTTCAGAGAATCCAGCTGATATACTTGAGGGAATTCCTTTAACAAAAACACCTGTCAAGACGGCACGCAGGCTAATGATAGACCACATCCGCCACTCTGCTGGAAGAGCTGAGCATGACACTTTTTTATGCTACACAATTGGAACGTTTGTTTCTCGTCAAAGAGATTGACACCAGGGCTGATTAAATATTTCCACTGCGGTAAAAGCACTAGTACGCACAGTATATATTTTTTTTTTCTCATTGTGAACAGTAATTTCAATCATGTAAAAATCTATTTTAATGGACATCGTGTCTCATTTCCATTACCTGTGTATAATTTAAAACGTTCTCTCCTGAGACACTCAGAAGTGAACTTCACAGCAATTTAATGAATAAACACATACTATACATATAACACTAAATTGAGAGTAATCCCTGTAAAAGGACTAAAGATTCATGACAACATGTTTTGTGCCCAGGATGTTATTTGTGAATCAAAACCAAAGGCAGTTTGTTTTCCCACCATGCCTTGTTTCATACAATTGTTCCTTTTTTTCCCACAAGAAGTTAATTTAAAAATACATAAAATAAAATAATGAATGGGGTTGAAAACTAAAATTTACTTTATGAAACAACACATTATTAAAGTTTATGTAATTAAAAGTGTAAATTTTAAATAAGACGTAGTGAAGGAGTAAAGACAGGTGTGAAACTTCCCGAAGACTAAATTCTTGCATGTAGCCTCAGATAATGCCTTTTTCTTTTCGATGGATCTTAATGGAAAATTCCTCTGGAAGTCCGATTAGCAGCTCTGCTGTACTTCAATTTTAAAATGTAACTGTTTTTAAGTCTTTTGTTCTATCTGCTTCAAGACACAACCCAAAAGATAATCCACCGGAACCACGTACGTTTTAATGTCTGTGGGACAGCGTGACAAAATGAGTGATGGTTGTGTCACATCGGGGGAGGCAGGAACACGAGTGACGATCGACAGGTCTGCTGTTGTTGTTTAGACATAACTTTTGCTCTGCTCAGAGTGACTGCTTGATGAGTTTATCTTGGGTGTGTTGTAGTCATATAGTTGTGGTTTTAAAAGTATGTAAATATGTGGGGGGAAATGCCACAAAGGTATCATGTATCAAAAAAGTACTACAGCACGACTAGAAGATCCAGTTGTGGATGTTTTGTTTTTGTTTTTTTTTTAAACAGAACATTACAGGAAAGAGGCAGAATGTCATAGATAATAAGACAAAGATAATGAGCCTTTCATATCCATGTGCCTTACATATGCAGACACTTAAATCCATCAAGAATTTCATTCATACACAATGAAAGGCACGTCCATTCAGTAATGTATACGCTGGCTCTCTCCCACACACACACACACTTAAAGATACACTCTTCTCTGTAATGAAGCCACAGCATGGGACCAATGCCTATACGTTTGCCGAGTCTCACTTACAGTATATTGTGGGAGCTCAGAGGGTTTTTATCCCATTCATTAGAGGCTTGGTTACACAGAAGAAGAAAAAAAAAAGCCCTCAGTTGGCTAAACCTGCATTTGCACTGATGAGCTTGCTGGCTGCAAAACCAACACGAAGGTAAAACTGGCAAACTGTGGGTGGGTGCATTTTTTTTTTTTTTTTTTAAATGAACTTCTCCTGTGTGTATGTGCCTGGCATGTGTGTGTGTGTGTGTGTGTGTGTGTTTGTGTGCATATGTGCTTGACGACTAATCGCCAAACAAAGCTGCCAACACGTGCTTCTCCCAACTTCCATTCCTGCAGTAAAAATGGTGGCAGTCTGGGGCTAATTTGACCCTCCTCCCTGTGTGTGTGTGTGTGTGTGTGTGTATGTGTGTGTGTGTGTGCCTTTGAAAGGCCCGCCATTGGTATGCAAGCCGTGGTGCGTCCTCAACAATAATTCGGGGATAAAATCAATGATGCTGCCAGTGAACGGCCCGTGGTCTTTACTGGCTCCATCAGTGACTTTGGGAGGTGTGTGTGTGTGCGTGTGTGGCACTGACACGGGGGTTTGACAGATCTTCAACAGCTGTGTTGGTGGAGGGCCATGTGTGAGTGGGGATGAGGATGTTGACAAGGCTGTCCATTAAAGCTACGAGTGACACATGAGCAGCAGTAAAG
>OMNM01022167.1:1751-12291 GCA_900302745.1 Parablennius parvicornis | reverse complement strand
CTCTCCTTTTCTGTTTCTCCATCTGGACTTGTGTGCACAGGCACTGCGTTCCACTCCATGACACACCAGAGTCATTTCATTTTGGCAGCACAGTTGGTATCCTGCCGATGTGGAGTCCCACAGGGAGTGGCAACCAAAGACAACTGGCATTTCTGCTGTGCGTCCGCGGACTGGTCAACCTCGCCAGCCCGCATGCATACCAGCAAGCCGCTCAGCAGGGGGGCAAAAAGGAAAAAAGACACAGTGGAGTAAAGATTTGAAAGTTGAAAAACGCTACATGTCAGCTGTGAAATATGACGTCTCCGACTGTCAGAAAGCTTTCTGCAGAGAAAGAAATGTTCATTTCCCTCAATTACCATAAAAAATAACACGTTTTAATGCAAAACGGCCAATAAAAGATCCTCTTTGGCAGCACAAACTCTATAATACCTGCACTTGAATCTAAGTTTTTCTCGTGGACTATTGAGTTAATCACATTTGAGTGTTGCTCTACTGACAGCAGGTAAAAAATTAATCAGTCATTGGAGAGCTTTAATATCCTGTGAGGCTGTTTCAGAGGCTTTCACACCAGCCAAGGCCTCAATTCTCAGAGAATCCAGTAATGGACACCAATAGTTTTCACCGAAAGTTCTCACAGGATGTCATTAAGTTTGATACTCCTTAATCCAAATTCAAAATCAATGAAAACATATTTAAAAATGAGTCACAGATATAGAAAAAAATCTATATGTAATGAGGACTAAAAGGAACTGAAGCTTTTACTTGTTCTTCTTGTTCATCAGGCTCATACACAAACACTTTTTCAAGTTCATTTGAAGTTGTTTTCTGATCAACTTTTCCGAGGTTTCCTATTATATATGGGTTATTAAGGGACATATACTACTGTCAATCGTGTTTTCTATGTCTATGTAAGAATACTGAACAGAATGATTGAGAAATGTAGATTCACCATTCAAATGAATATTCACTTTCGCTCAGATGAACTGTTCCTTGAATGCCCTGTGCGTCTGATTTATTTTAACGCTGTTCACAACTTATAGTATGTGACTCATGTGGCTTTGCTGTCTGCCCACAGATGCCTATCCTAAGACAGAAATGATCTATACTTGGACTAAAGGGCCTCAGCATTCAGTGGAGGTCCCTCCTGAGTCCTCCAGCCTGGTTCAGTACGATCTCATTGGCCAGACGGTCTCCAGTGAAACTATTAAATCCATCACAGGTGAGCCTATTTCATCCCCGCCAGCTGGATTCTTCAAGGAAAAGTGGCTGCGGTGGGGATTCATTCATGGATATTATTCAGGTTTTTACTACTAACTGCTTATGAAACAGAACATGTTTACTGCACAGTCTTCCCCACACTGGACAAATATTGTACAAATGTTACTTCGCAGGAGATCTCTGGAGCTTTTTGAACACTTAGACAGACATTTAGAGTCAGTCTGTTTCACTGTGATGAGTACAAAGTAGCAGCCTCCTGAGAGGAAACTGTAAACACGTATTAGGAGTTTTTCTCCACTTGTTTCACGTATAAAAAGAGATTTTAACAACAGAAAGCTCAATAGACGAAGCATCTAAAAAAGGAGGCTGCTTCATTAAAGAAAAAAAACAATAGAATTTGACTTGTGTGAAATCTGTTAATCACACTAATTCATTTCTGTTGATCCACCAGGTGAATATGTGGTGATGACGGTCTACTTCCACTTGAAACGTAAAATGGGCTACTTCATGATTCAGACGTATATCCCCTGCATAATGACAGTAATCCTCTCCCAAGTGTCCTTCTGGATAAATAAAGAATCTGTCCCGGCACGCACGGTTTTTGGTACGTAGACCCCTTGCACACATCCTCCTCTCATCCTGCGCAGCCTCGCTGTCTGTTTATTTGATGCCTGCATGCCAACAAAGCAATCAGAGTCAGGAGCGAGTCCCCGCTCGCCCTGGCAAGGTGACACCAAAGTGTGCAGTGATTATGGAAAGTATAAAGTGCTGCTGCTGGATTTTTTTTTTTTTTTTAACTCAAGATTTCTCGGTGAAATCCCATCCATTCCCATTGTGAGTCATTCTACAGAATGTTATGCCTCAAATAGTAGCTGCTTGCAGCCCTTTTAAAATGCATGTTTCTATGAATAGACACTGTGAATGTAGAATAAAAGAAACATCTTCAAGATAAATAACAAAAATGGACTAGATGCTCCTGGGAGGTAGTTTTGATCTTGGATAATGCTTAATGTTTTATTTAAATATATAGGATTGTGGGCCTAATATGAGGGGCGTCAAACAGCTTCTGTGGGTCCTTTAATCTTTTGAGGGGAAATTGTGATAAAAAAGAAATAAGTAGAAGGCAGAGCTTGTACAACAATTGCAGACTGTGTACAGTATAAAGTCTTAGCAGATTATCAGGGATGACAGCGATCAGCTCAAGGTTTTTAGTGTGATGAATGTATCCCCGTCTGCATGTATTACCTCGATCCAAGTAACGTTAGAGTGAATCTTCGCTGATTCAATGAGCCATTCGCAGTTTCTGTCGTAGGTTCTTACACTTGCATAGTTCAGGCTTTCAGACAAGCATATTTTGTCTTTGGAGTCAATATCTATTAACAATGATATATTAACCTGTTTAAACTTAAGGAAGTCCAGGATTCAGTGTGTGGTGTGACAGTTTGGGCGAGACAAAGTGATTCAAACTTTATTAGGGAGTTTCTTCCTTCCAAATCACATTTACTTAAAAAAGAAGAAGAAGAACAATGACATGCTTACATGACTATGATTAGATCTATTGGCTTATGAAATGCAAAAAACACAATTTTCATGTTTAAAGTCACTTTATCTAACTCATATTTGTGGCTCAGTCTTGCCACACTTCATTGGCGGGTTAAAAGTTTGCCAGTCTGTCATTGAGTTCATAAGGGATTTGCTGAAACTCAGTTGATAAAATGGATGGATGAATGTGAAATGTATTTGACTTTGGATTATAAAATCTCTACAGTTGTTTGAATTGCCGTCGAACAAAGTAATTCTCCTCCTCTCTGCGGCGTACTTTTGATTACACAACTGCTTGGTTACGAAAATGTAAGTGCGGAGTGATCAGAGGCAGCGGATGTCAGTCTGCACAACACTTTCCAACAACAACCCACAAGGAAACATTTGATCCAATTACATCAATTAATTCCATTCGTGTGTGGCTCTCAAAAGCCGCAGCAGGAACAATGGTGTTTAAGAATCAATCGCCTGCATGTAAGCGGCTCATAGACGTGTAAGAAGCTTCTTCCAGATTTGGCCTGCGACCCAGTTGCGTTGGCCCAGGCTCCCCTGGTGCGATGTTTGGGGTCCGTCCCAGAATAGGCTGACTGGTCTGTGTCGATCGCAGAAGTGCTGAAACTAGACCAGTGTTGCCAGGGCTTTGTTTGTTTTCCCATTATAGATTTCTCAAGGTTGTTGACTGCATTGCTCTTATGCTGACGGGGGAGTCATTCAGAGACAACATCCCTGATACCCGCTCGCTTTGTGTGACTTTCAAACGTTGCAACGACTGTTGATTCATTGCTTTGTGACGACTTTTGACTATTTCATCGTCCTTAATTAGAGTAATGAGCGTGTTTGTTGGCATTCAGTCAAACTGTCACAATATGCTGAATCACTCATGGTAAACGAAGCCGGGGAAGGCTCGGCTACTTGTTACACACATTAACATGCTGCAGTGTCGCCTGAGGTCGCTGGATAGTTTGTGTGTGTGTGTGGGGGTGGGTGAGTAGAGTTAATAAAAACTGCTGTGTGACCCCCAACACTGAGGACCAGCGTTACCCCCCCTACACACACACACACTCTTTTCAAATTGTCCACCATGACAGAGGCGTCACTCCTGTTGTTGTTTTGATTGAGTCTCCAAGGCGGCGGATTTCTGAAGTTATCCTTTCATGTTTGTGGCTGTTAGTGGTGGGATGGAAGGAGGGTGGGCCAGTGTTTGGATTACGCCTCTCCTCGTGCCTGCAGCCACACTCCGTGATGACTGCCTCCTGCCTTGGTGACTCAAACTGCGATGACCTGTTTCTAATGGTGGAAGAAGCAGTTTTGTCAGGAAGTGGAGGCAGGATTACAGCTGGAGCCTTCTGGCATCAGACACAGAGCTCAAAATCAAATATCCAGTATTACTACGCAGAGAATTGTGTTTCTGTAATGTTTGTAGTGTAATCATCAAGTGAAGGATGTAACCAAGGTCCTCTTTACACAGCAACGTTGAAAACGTACAGTTTTGGTGTTTTTGCTTCAGAAAAGCTCACAAGCTGGTGCTGTTGGTTGTTTTTGCGATGAAACTATAAAACTACCAAGTCCTAGGAGAATTTGGAGAGTGCGCTGTAACAGTATTTCAGAAGAGTTGTGTCTTTCCTCATTTCCAAAACGGAACAAAAGTTGAAAATGTCGTACAAATGGGGCTTAAGTGTGGATGAGACTCTTTGAATTACATTATGTATCTAAACAGGCAGAAAAGTCTGATTTTGTGGATATTTTCGATTGGATGAATAAACAGCTGTGCATTGGTGGACACTGTTGCCTCATGATGAATTAACCATCAATTCCTGGTTCGGGGCCTTTCTGTGCAGAGTTTGCAGATTCTCATATGGTGCTTTTCTGTCACTTTGACTTTGGTTACTTGATGTCTGGGGATGCATGGATAAGTAAACTGCTGTCTTGAAGTAACGAAAGCTTGGACTATACTTACGGTGACTTGAAACATTTCTTGAAAAACATAGGCACACAAATACAGTTTGGTTTTGTCTTTGTCTGGTTTCAGTGCATTGGATGAAGTACACTACAGCTACTCCATTAGTTTCAAGTACAGTGGATTTTTTTTTTCTCTACTTAATGCTTTTAGTTTAATAGTAGGGGACCACCTTCCGTCTCAGTTTTTTGCTTATGTAGAGGTTGATATCCTCAGTCTGTGGCCTTGAGCTGTGGTTCACTGATCAATGTCATCTAGCTGCATTTGATTGACAGGTAATTACGGGGTGGTCACGTCCGGGCACAGGGGAGGAATATATGTTGGCCAAGGACTCTGCAGCACAGATTGTTCCAAATATTCGATGTAAAGGGGATTTTCTCCAAATCACATTATTGCTATTGGTTAATAATACCAAGGACAAGTGATGAGCTACAGGCTTATTCAGTGGCCTTCTGTTATTATGGGAACCATGCACGACCTTGCGTGCTGGTCAGATTGATGCCCTGTTCTAGTTTGAAGCTCCCTCTCTTGGTAGTAGGATGACAAATAACTGATGGACATGTGACTCTCAGTCCCAGGAAGGACTCAGTCAATGTGTCCTCTTATACAGTGATGTATTCACCCCCTGACATTGTTTATAGCTGGAGGGTCACTGTTGAGGCTGGCAGTTTGTTATTTTTGAGCAATGTTAAGCTCCTGGAGGAATTTAATGGAGATGATGATGATCTTTCTATTGTTAGAAGCACAGTAAAAAATTGTTGTTTTCAGTTGATCACGACTTTGTAAATCCGAAAAACCGCACAGACTTTATGTATAAATATAAAACATTATACTCAGTTTCATTCGCAAGAATACTATTATTTCAACAATTTCAACAATTTCTTTTCTATGTCATGAAGTATCTATAGGTGAGCCAAAGGGGATCTAATCTGGCCCCAAGGATGATCATTCATTTAAGTCACTGTGCAAAACCCCAAGTTCCATTTCAATGACACGTCCAATTTGGTATTTATTTTCCAAACAGTTTCAATGAGACCCTAAACTGAACATTTAATGTAATCATCAAGGAGTATGCGAAGTTTGCTGCTTCACTGTTTCCGAGTTCAATACCTCGAGCACTAAAGCAAAACATTTGTCCAAAGAAGCAGCAAGCTTCTGCCAAAATAAATCTGTAGAGAAACAGGGTAAATCAGATTTACTTTTCTTAAGATATTCCAGGTTGATAAAATTGGCTTTTAATCAAATCCCGGATATTTTCAGGATGTACTGCTTTGTACTTGTTGTTGCTGTTACGGGTGTTTTATATTTCTAAGTGTTCAGCTCAATGGAAATCAAACCTGTGATGTCTGGTCTGTATACTTTATACTTTATTGTAATTACGGACTCTTCCAGAATGCAAAAGGGAACCAATGAAGATTTTGAAAAGTTTGATGCTACGTTTACACGTACCCGAGTATTTGAATAACCAGTGATATTTCTCTGCATTTGGGCCTCGCGTTCACACATAAACACAGCTACGATGATGATTTATTAAAACTCCGGCCACAGTGGAGATTCGGATAAACTCCGTTTTTCCAGTTGCATCTAAAGGGGGGCAGGCGGTTATTTACTTCACAGTTTTTGACATGCTATTTTTTTTCCAGGATTCTGATTAGCTATCATAGCTTCATGCATTTTGTTACACTACCCCCTACAGGTTTGGCTGCTCATAGCAGTTCTGAACCAGGTGTATATGTGGGTTGGTGTAAATGAAGAGTTTTTTTTAACAGTAGAAGGGAAAATATACATTTTTGTAAATACACAGGTGCAGTATGTGTAAACGTGGACTCAGCTATAAGGCTCTCTTGATTATTCCGACTTGAATTTGTTGGAGGTAAAAAGTGTCAGGACTCGCTCCCTAGCCGGTAACTTGTCTCACTGGTTCTGTCTGTCTTCCCTCAGTGTGTGATTATCCGACTCCTTAATGCAGTTCACCTGTGTCTCCCCCTCCCCCATGTCTCTATGCAGCTTTCTTGACGAAGTATATTTTTGACTTTCACAACGGTTCTCTTTGCTGAGTTAAACACATTTGTGAGACTATTCATGATGTTTTTTTTTGTTTTGTTTTTTACCAGCTGAGAGCTCTCACCCAGAGCTCATGAAATATATAAAAAAAAAGGAATCCAAACACTGTCAGGAATTTGTTGGTTGCTCACACCAGCACCAACCAAGAGGATGTGGTGGTGATGACACCTGTCATGTCCTGTGCTCCATCCATTCTTTGATCTGCGCCGCATTCAGACTTCAAATAAACTGCACCAGAGTTTGTCAGAGTTGGACGGAGAGTCTCTCTCTTTCTACCGGCTGCCTGTTTGGTGCCATCAGGGTTCAGATGGCCAGTTTTCACACTTCTACAAACGGTTCAGCACAAACAGAGCAGTCACACCAGTGTTTGTATTAAATCTGCCTACTTCTCTCCTTCTCTGGTGGAGACCAAAGCAGCTCTCAAAGTAAATATTGGAGTTGTCCTTATCAGGCAGGGAGGGATGAAATTCCAGATAAATACGAACGCGCCTTGGTGTCTGCTTGATGTTTAAACGGGCAGAGGCTTTCATGATCCCCAGGAGTGCTTGTTATGTATTTTTACTTCTTGTTGTCTCTGCCTCTGTTGCCTTTTATATCATTCTGAATTAGAAGCGTTGCAATCACACATTTGTCAGTTGCTATCAAACCAAAATAGAATGATTTATTTCATTTTAACAGACAGGTTTCTTGAAATATTTGCCCCCTGCAATCCATCTGTTCACAATTCGACAAACTGAGTAATCGATTACATTCTCCTGAATAGTTTGAGGAATAGAATCTATTCTGTCCTCACAGAAAATAATTAATTAGTAGACCCTACAACATACACGTATTTACTGTATATTCTAAATACTTCCACTGTTCTCGATCAATTCACAGCGCGAATGTTACTAAAAAGTTACAAAAAGTGTAAAATTTCCACTGACTGCACATATGAGCTTGGATTTTGTAAATAATTTAAGAGTACTGTTCTTCAATAACCTTCCAGATGCTGTTGATTTCTTACAATGCAGCAGAATTACTGTACAACCGGAGGGAAATTGCAATCGAAACTGTGGAATACTGCAAGAAGCAAGATTGCAGCATCTTTTTTGGCTGCAGGGTTGTAAAGAGGCAGTTGTATGTATAAATCCATGTGGACTGAAAAAAACAACCTTTTTAGTTCAAATAGAATGTTTGAAAGAGACAAATATTATCTCTCTCATTTCAGTCATGCTGGTTAACTTGAAAAATATGTCACCGATGTATAATTGAGCACTTCTGTCCTTAGCTCCACTTTCTATACTGTGAGAAGTGACAGGTTTTATATAGAGAGTTTTTTATTCGCTACCTTTCTTCTCTTTCAAATATCATCTTGTGGTTGACAATGTTTTCCATCTTTTCTCTCTATCGAAGGCATCACCACCGTCCTGACCATGACGACACTCAGCATCAGCGCCCGCCACTCCCTCCCCAAGGTCTCGTACGCCACGGCCATGGACTGGTTCATCGCCGTCTGCTTCGCCTTCGTCTTCTCCGCCCTCATCGAATTTGCTGCAGTCAACTACTTCACCAACGCGCAGATCGAGCGCGCCAAAAGGAAGCCGGCCAAGTGTCCCCCGGTGCCCCAGACCACGCCTGTCAAGGTCAAGGACACAGAAGAGGTGCTTCAGGTGATTTTTGTTTTACTCAATAATCTGATTGCACATTACTTTAAGGAGCCTCTCACATTGCTTTCCTTCATTATGTCAACACTGTATTTGGCCTTTTAGACTTCTGAATGACCAGAAGTGACGTTTTCTGTGGATCCTCAGCAGTTTAGGCAATGAAGGAGCTGAACAAGCTCATCCCATCTGTTTGTAGACTTCTGTTTACCAGGAACTCTCCATATTTGACTTCATATTTGTGTCATTAAAGTGAAACTCAGCCTTCTGGGGTTTACATAGAAATGCAAGGCTTTGATGGAATTAAATATTTTTTCTAAAAGTTTAGTCAAGAAATAATAAGGAGTGCCAAAAATACAGCTTGTGGGCCAAATTTCAGCCCACCAGAGGGTCTTAAACAGCCTTTGGGATGATTTTACAAAGGATTATTGAACATTAAATAAGGAGAAAGTTGCATTTTTATTTGTAACAAAATTGAAAAGACATTTTACCTTGACATTTGTAAAAATTGTATAATGTTGAAATTTGACTTATTTTTCTTTGTATAGTAAAATAAAAGTCCACCCAAAGGTTTAATCAAATGTATATAACAGGATAGAGTGTCAAATATATGGCCTGTGGGCCAAAATCAGCCCACCTGAGGGTCTTAAATGGCTTGGGAGTGACCTTTAAAAATCACCAAGAAAACTTTAACTCTTAAAGAAAAATAAAAAAAATACACACACACACACACGCAAACATGGAAAAGTTTGAATTTACCAAGCAAAAGAAGTCAATTTTTAACATTTTGACATTTTTAGCCATGGCTCCCAGTGCAAAAGACAGAGAAATACAACTTTCTGCTTGTATAATGTTCAAAATCAAACTTTTCCATGTTTAATTTTTTGAAAATATTAATTTACGTCCTCATGTGCTAGCCCTTCTTTTGTTTAAACAAAGAGAAATCATTAGGAGTCAGGTAATTTAGAGGTTATTATGCTGTCATTGTGACGGTGAGACCCAGTCTAGATCAAATTATTCATAATGTGACACCCTGTTCTCGGTTCTACCTTTCATGTTATATTCACATATAGGAGGTAATTGGTTGAGTGAGGATGAATGAAAATAACAGTAAACTCAGGCAAACAGAGCGTCTGAAAGCAGCTTCACAGCACAGATGTGTGTGTGCGTGCATTTGTGTGTGTGTGTCTGATCACGAGGTGTTCCTGCACAACTTTCAATTTAAAACGACACAAGCATAAATTGACAGAATCTCATATTTCTCGGTGGAAAAAAAGTACAATAATGGGACGTTGAGTGACGTATGGATTAAATCAGAATTCATGAATATGCCATGAATTTAATTTAGAGCTCTTAGACTGATATGATGACTGTGTTACAAACTGCTGCAGTCGTGTATTCACAGAGTCGTGTGCTGTACAACCGCTGTTTTACAGCTGAGCTGGCTGTGTAAGGATGGGACGGGTGCACTTTCTCCTGGACTGTATTTTCCTCTCAGGAAATCAAATGAGATTCATGCTCCTCCTGTGTTAACTGATCAGCGGAGCTGACATCACCCGGCAATGCATATGTCAGTTTTACACTAACTACTTTAAGTTGCCCCCTCCAGTCCAAATCCCAGTGTGGCGTAATCACGCCTGAATGCAATGTAGTGACAACGGCACTTCAGTGGATTAGCAGGTTGCCATGGCGACGGAGCCCGAGTACATCTGTATAGGTTTCAGAGAGTGAAAGAGGGAGAGAGGCTCTGGCACTGGGTGAAAAAAAAAAATTAATACTCTCTTCTTGGAGAGCAGGTCCTGTTACCACGGGGCTCGGAGTTACCGGTCGTGGCATGTTGATGTCTCCTGTGCCAGTGTTTTTACCGCCCATCTGATGTGAAGCACACCCCCGCACAGTCTACACACACACACACACACACACACACACACACACACACACACACACACACACACACACACACACACACACACACACACACACACACACATACACACACACTCATACACACACACTTAATCACTGGGCTGCAAAAACCTCACTAACATGTTGTTTGAACTTTGTAAAACTTCTTTCCACAACAGTGTCACAGATTCTTAAACTTGTTTCAAGCTCC
>OMNM01022151.1:13075-39558 GCA_900302745.1 Parablennius parvicornis | reverse complement strand
CATTAAGAACAGTAAAAAATTCAAGAGACAATACAACAGTCATCAGAGTGAATATGTACTTTGAGTTGTGATTTGAAGTGGAGTAATGAGTCCAGGTTTCTCAGGCTATTGGGACATATTCTAAAAAAGCCTTTCTATTTCAATAATACTGAACATGAATGAAACAATTAAAACTGAAGAAAAAACTTTCTGTAAAATGTAAATAATCAAAAATGCAATTTCTGGTGAAGAATAAATTAGGACACCCCCACATGTATTCCCACCTGAAATGGCTAAATCACACACAGTTGTAACACATCAGATGCACATGATTAAAACGTTGCAACTGAGCATTGTGAAAGAGGCTTGCCTCATTTAATTTTCCGAAATTTAGTCCAGTGTGCTCCTGAATGTTGAAGTGGGCTCCCAAGAGCTGCCCGAGGTCACCAGAAGATTGTAGCAAGTTATACGCAGTGATGCAGGTATCGCAACTTATTAACAATGTTTCAGCGAGAGTGTCCTGACTCCCACTTCAGATTTTCCTGGGACTTGGCAGATTTAGTTCATAGTCACCATGATAATATAGCAGCACAGCAGTGCTGGCTCTATGTATCATGTGCTCATTGTTTATGGAGCGCTGATGGTGGCTGTTGATGCGATGGTGGAGTGGTATAAAATCAAAGGTCCTCCCAACAGTTCTTCCTTTACTTCCACTTCCAGGTCAGAGGTCATTTGGCCAACAGGTATGACTGCATGCTACGTCACCTTCTTGCTGATTGTTTCAGTCAGTGGGCTTAAGTCATTGGTTTTTTTTTGTAGGGCAACTAGGTGTGTGCTCCTTCAAGCTCCCTCTACATGCTCTTGTGTTTGGCTGTGGTAGGTGTTTTCTCTCTCTCTTCACAGTGTGGTCGATGCTATCAGGTGGCTAATGCTAGTGTGGTTTCAGGTAAAGTGCTGGTTGAAGCCTGAGGTCTGCTCTGCCTCCCTTGTTATTCAAGTGTGTGTGTCTGCAGCTGCTAAAAGGTGTATGAAGTGTAGAGTGCCCCACATCATATTTAGTGCACTTGGCAAAGCTGATGGTATTGTCCCTGCTAAAAGTTCCCCTGCAATCAGCTTCTGGGGTTACTGCTGCTTTGTCTCCATGGCACCACGTGGATGCTGTATTGCCTTGTCTGAAGCTTCGAAACCTGACTGTGACTCGGGTGCATGATGCAGGCTTGGGCATGATCTTAACCAGGAATCTGGACCTCTTTTGTACTGAATGTGCGTGTGAACGTGTGCGTCATATTCACTTATTCTTGGGTTGATTCTACATGTTTATCTGTATTTTTTTTGGCTCAATCTTGAGTTTTGTCTGTTTATGTAATATGTGATTTTAATTTCAGAAATTCTGTTTCCAATTCGGTGATTGTTTTGGTTGGATCGTTCTTTCTCCTTCCCTTGGAATCTTTTCTTTGATTTCTTCACAATATAATTTCTTAGGTTTTAATTCATTGTTTTTGCTGCAACCCCACTGATTTGTTTTATTTCCCTCTTTGCAGTTGCTGAAGGCCAGTCATGATGCCTGTGACCTGGCAGTGTCGGTGAACTATTGGAGGTGGTGTTGAAGACATCTTGTCTGCTGTGTTCCTGGGAGTGGATTTATTTCCCACGTTTGCTCGGTGATTTAATTTGTTTTCTTTTGACTCCCTCCCTTACACTGGCTCTCCTCCGTCCACTCATCCTCAGCAATTAGGTTTTTCCCTTCCCCCTGTATTGTGTGTTTTTTTATGTTTTCATGCACAATTACTTAATAAAGGTTGTATTTTTGAAAGTTGGAACCATGTCTCATGACTCTTTAAAATTCCAAGGGTGGTGTTATAGAGCAAATCTTTTGATAACACAAATAGTTATGCATCATTTTACCACCTCTTCGCTGCAATAACAATCTAACTTGGTCTTCTGTCCATACGAATGTCCATCTACTCCCATTGTTAAAGTTTATAGTGTATTGTTCTCTGCTGAATGTGTGTGGTTCCCATACATAAAGCAAACTGCACCAACTGGTGCCCAGTATACTAACTATATATTTTTCTGTGTTTCTGCTGTTGTCATGTAAACTGGAAAATTTTCCAAAATGCAAAAACGGGCTTTCATTTGAATCTTAATGTAAACTCGTCCATTAGCCTTAAATTTTAATCCAGGATTGTCAGTGGAAACAAAATGCATATAGAAAGTCCCAAATCAGCTCAAACTAAACATTCTCTCTGAGCCAGTTTGCCATAGCTTTGACATTTTACATTTGTGATAATGATTGAGATAAGATAACATCACTGCAGGAGTCCACACACTCCTGGTCCCCCCATTACCTCTGTCTGTGCTGCAGAGAGATTTCATCACTTCCACATCCATATTCTAAATGGCATGTTAAACACTGAGATTGAAATCCACTCCTACACCCAACTCGATTGTGAATTTTATGAACACTCTCCCCTTTTTCTTCTTTCTGCTGTAAACTCTTATCATCCGAGGACTGCTGATGTTCAACTTTCAAAACTGCACAGGTTGCAGTGTTTTAGTGAGTAGGAGTTCAAACAGCACAGAAAAAAAAAAAAAAAAACAGACGGAAGGCTGGTGCTTTGGAGGAGATAATGACTGCGCTGCCAGCTTTGGATCCAAGAACAGTCTCAGGTTTATTACCAGGGATCCATACTAGGGCTTGAAGATTTGGTATTTAACAAAGAAGCAATGAGAGTGGAACCTGATATATAGTGACTGAGTCTTTCTCATTTGGCTGCCTGCAACTTCGCTATACCCCCAGAGAACCAACAAAAGGCAGCGGGTGATGAAGACATTGTAGCATCTCGGTGACATAACAGCAGCGATTTCTACATTATTTTAATCCAGTAGACTGGCGAGTTATTGGAAAGAGGAGTGATGGATCTGGATGTGCAAGGCTGAGCATTGATCAATGGGAAAAGGGAGGTCGGGGTCGTTTCCCCGAGGATTCCCTGTGACGCGCGAAGGCGCGCGCGCGCGCTGCTGTAGTCCTGGTGTGTGCGTGTACCGCGCGCACCAGTTGCGTTCGTGTCCACATGCCGATTTGCTGAGTTCATTACCTTTCAAGCCGCATCAGTCTGTAAAAGATGCATTGACCCCAGTGCTTGCGTGCGTGCTTGAACCACCCGGGTCCGTGTGACGCCCTCGTGATGATCCAGTCTCATCGGCATCCTGCGAGTCTGAGTTACAAAATAGATGAAAATCAATTAATAAAGAAAAGTTTTCGTCGCTGTTCAGTTGGCAGTAAACTCGCGGATTAAGTGTGAAGCGACGCACGCAACAGAGCGCGAGGGAAGCGAGCAGAGGTGAGCGCGCGCACTCGAGCAGTGAAGCTCCTGGAACGCGCACAGACAGCCCGAGCTGCCGGTGAAGCAGCAGTCAGAGGAGCGCAGGAGAGCAGAGAGGAGAGACGCACGACGCGGACGCACATAGATAAAGTTGAAGCATGCTGCCTCTGGTTTGAGGAAACTTTTGGAACGTAACAGAAACGGGGAGAATTATCGCTCGATGGATTTCGGTGAGACGCCGGCGCTTCAGTGCAGTGGAGCCAAAGAGAATCCAGTCATGATTTGGGTCGCTTTTTTAACATTTTTTCTTCCGTCCGCGGTGGGGAACAGAACCGTGGAGCTGGTGCCGTTTTTTCACGGCCACGTATTCGAAAACTCGGCACCGGGCTCGCGGGTCAACGGGCTGAGCGTCCCAGTGAAGCGGCTCAACTCGCAGCAGCTGTGCGGTCCCGGGGAGCCCGGCGCATCCGCGGCGCACTTCAAACTCCTAGGAGAAGGGAGCGACAATTTCCGCGTCTTGGCTCATCACAAGCGGGGACACATTTTACTGAAAACGTCCGGGGTCCTGGACCGGGAGGAGCGTGCTGAATACGCACTGGGTCTGGGCTTGTGCTGCGGCCAGTGTGCAGGACTTTCCCGGGAGGAGGGAGACGACTCTTCGCTCGTCCCTCAGCTGGCATCCATCAAAGTGGACGTTCTGGACACGAACGACCACCAGCCCACTTTCCCAGATATAAGCGTGAGGCTGAGCCTGGACGATGCCACTGCGCTGCGTACGGCAGTCTATACGGTCACCGCGCGCGATGCCGACAGCGGCAAGAACGCCGAGCTCATCTACTTCGCTCTTCCCAAAAACGGGAGTTTCTACGCAGTGCCCAAGAGCGGGGAAATCCTCCTGGTGGACTCCATCCTCGGTCTGGATGAACCCATTAAGTTTCATGTGTTCGCCCGGGACCGTGGATGGCCGCCGCGCACGAGTCAGAGCATCGCAGTGGAAATCAATCCGCGGCAGTGGCCCGTGGCCCCCTCCCCGACTCCCCAGAGACGAAAACTAATTAATAAAGTAGCGGCCCGAAAGTCCCGCTCGGTGCTGGAGTCCGACAACCCGGTGTTCATTAACGTGTCCGAAGACGCGGGGATCGGATCAGTGGTCATGAACCTGAACCCGGTGCGCTTCCAGTCGGCTACGTTTGAGCTGATGGAGCCAGACGCGGAAAGCTCCCCGGTGAGCGTGAGCCGGGACAGCGGGGATATAGTGATATCGCGGAGACTGGACCGGGAGACCGAGCCGCTGGTGGAGATCGCGGTGAAAGTCCAGGATAAAAGAGGTAAGATGTGAGAGAGTAAGATGACCAGTGTGTGTATGTGTGTGGCAGGAGAGAGAGAGAGAGAGAGAGAAAAGACAGCTGGTGAGTGTTTGTGTGTGTGTGTGTGAGAGAGAGAGACGCTGAAATTAAGGTGTGCGCATTTCTTCTGAGCGTTCCCGCTGTTGCAAGTTCCACAACGGAGCTTTAATATTTTTTGAAAGAAGCGTGAACGCATTGAGTGAAACTCTTTTCCCATTGTTTAATATTTTCCTCCACTCACACCTTTAATTGCGTTAGATTAGATCATTTTCGTGCGTAAATACGCACGGAAATGATGAGCACACGTAGACTGTTTGCACGTGATGTGTAACAGGATGAATGAAATTGAAAGACATTCATTTCAAGCTCTACTGATTTTCCAAATATATTATTTTCCAATCTTTGGAGTGTTTCATTTTAATATTGCTACAGTGTGCTTTTCTTTACTCAAACTTTGATCCAGTTTGATTTTGTGATCCTGTTGTACCTGGAACTCACCCACAAATCGGTAAATTGAATATAAAGCTGACTCAGGATGAGTGGAGTGTTTGTGTCTTCAGGTTTGATGGGAGTTGTTGGAAGGCCTTAATATTAGTTTTAGTTCCATTTCAAGCCATGCAGCTAAGATTAACTGCCCAAAATTATATAGATTTGTTGGTAAGTACAACTAATTAAAAAGACATGGTTTTGTATTTTTTTTGTCAGTGATAAAGTACTTATGATCACTGTAATTCGTCTTGTATTGATTGTTTTTTTTTTTTTTTTGAGTATGTAAGCTACACTCACTGAGGTACAATTTACAGCAAGTAATCTATGTTTTTATCTTCAAACTATCTGCCTATTTTCAGCCAATAAGTCTTATCTATTAAGATTCATAAAGTTTCAAGTTAAACCTAGATCGTTTTAAAACACATCGTCATAGAGCAATTTTTCTACATTCTTCATTGTTGGGATGAAAAATGTGTTTGTATGTAGATATTTCATGCAGATAAACGGATGTCTAATATCAATAATGAACTTCAGTGCCTTTGAAAAGTAATGAATATTTTAAGTAGATTTTGAGAGTAATGTGTTTTGGTACTTTGATTTAAAATGCAGTGCTAACTCAAACAAAGTAGGAGTGGTAGAGTTTTTAAAGGAAGCCCCCAGTCCCCAGTTTCTTTTCTCACTTACATGCAAGCGGCAGCCATGTGGAATCCTGCTAATACCGTGCGATCAAAAAGGAAACGGCAGCCTTCCCAGTGGGAGCCTGGCTGGACGAGGTGTCAAAGTGTTGCGTGTTTACAACAGAGGTTAAACTGAATGGCATTCGTGATGATGATTCATGTGCCAGGATATAGATGAAGGCACCGTGAGTGCGTCTCACCGCGACTGCCAGCAGACACAGATGCTCAGGTGTCTGGAGGCGAGACGCCGGGCACATAACGGCCATCACACCAATTACTATTTAATTATCACCTGCAGATAAAACACTGAAAGCTCGGAGACTGGGAGAAAACATGTAGCCTGCCAGGCATGAATAAATGCACAGGTACATGGATGAAATTCAGCATTTCCAGACTGGAAGAGAAAATGTCAGGAAACAGCCGGATAATGAGATTGACTTTGTTTGTCTGTTTCTTTATCTGTGCGTGTCTTTAAGTTTACTGGAAAGACACTTGTTCCATTTAGACCAGTTAACAGCATCTGACTGGAGGAGCGACCCGATCGATGTGACCTATTGGTCTCGGTAATGTGAGCCATCCCGATGCAGAAAAGAAGCTGAGGCGGCTCCTGGCACACATCTCTCATTTACACTCTCAGTAACTGCATGCGGTGTTGCTTCTTTGTCACAGCAATTACCCCTCAAACTCATTAATATTGATACAGAAAAGAAACTCTGGTTTTCGCAATGTTAAATACTTTTTTTTTTTTTTTTTTAATCTTGCAGTGAAGCAGCATTTTCCTGGAGGGTGAAGCAGTATGTAGATGTCGGTTTATTTTCCAGTCGGACTATTTTCTTTGAGTCGAGCAAAAATAATTTCCATACGAGTACCAGACATATGTTTGTATGTATGACGTTTCTCCAGCTTTTGTCTGAGCTCCAGAAGTGACATTATTTTTATATGTCCTTGTCTGTTTACGCATCCTATTTTCAAATCAATTGCTCATCATGAGCACATTTCTTCAAATTAAGGTATAATGGCCTTGTTTACACAATATTTTAAAGTGAAAATGCAAAACCTTCTTTGGGTTTTGGTTGTCCGTTTACACAACAGTGCTCAAAGCCACTGAAAACCAAATTTTTGAAAACACTATGGCTCTTTATAGATACTCCTGATACTGTGAATGTACAAAGCAGCCGTAGTAAAACATTTTCTGCAAATGTGTGAGTAGATGGATCATAGCATGCTGTATGGATTCCCAGTCCATACAGCAGATGGGGACACTGTTGACCCAGATCAATCATGTAGATCAGTGTAATATCACTATAATCAGGAGTGGGTTTGTTAGGATCAAAAAGTGTGTAGAGTTTGTTAGAAATCCTAAAAAAAAAAAAAAAAAACTTACTAAACTGGCAAGACAGAAAGAGGAGAGAGATTACAACTGATTTATGATTTAGACGAATTCATGTCCAAACAGATTGCTCTTTGGGTGTCCATGTTCCATGACATGGTGCTCTGAGCCTTTTCCAAACAGCTCCCAACTTGGAACCCTGCACATTAAGAACAATGTTTCCTCCAGACTGTGATGACCCCAGGTCCATATTCTCCTGGGACTTGGTAGTTTTGCAGTTGACAGTCACCATAATAACAAACTTGATGATATGTTCATACAAATGTCAGTGTACTCTCATTGTTAATGTTTAGAGTGTATTGCTCTCTGCTGCTTGTGTGTGTGTGGTTTTATTACAAAGACAAACAACAGCACCAACAATTAGTCCAACATGCTAACTACATAATGTTCAGTGTTTCTGTGTAAACTGACATTGTATTCAAAATGTTGCTGTGTAAACATGGTACTTTTCTGAAATGAAATTGCAACAAGGATGCGTTTTCAGTTGAAACGTCATGTAAACGGAGCCTAAGATCCTCTTTCAATTAGAGATGAAGTGATTCAATTTCTGAAGGTCCCAGAGTCAAGTCGCCGTGAACTGAATGATTCCTCGGGTCTACAATGAAACGGCAGCTGCACGTCAAATCAATTTGTCTTCAATTCTCCTTGTTTCTTTTGCTTTGAACCACAGTGATACTGACACGTAATGTTCGTCTCCAGAGCAGCTGCTGAGCTTCCAGCTTGGAGTTCAGCTCCCATGAGTACAGTGCAGCAGAGACAGCAGTGTAACTTTACTTGTTCATTGACCTTCAGTTGTTATTTTGTCAGTTGTTATGTTCAATTACATCCGTGTCCATCAGTTTCAGAGGTTTGAGTTTGTGGTCGAACAGAAGGATCCTCATTTCTATGGAATGAATTAATTTTATTTCTGGTCATGTTTCCATATAGAAAATACAAACATTTATAGTACTGTTGACTTAACGTGACCAAGAAAAGGAACACGCTGAAGCCGGTGTCTCATTTATGACTATCCCATGAATTATTTGGAAAAATCTAGAATATTTCCAACTAACAAAAGAAAACATAATAACTGAAGAAAGATCTAATGAACATAAATAAGTAATAATACTTAATTATATTCTCTTTCTCTCATCATCAGTTGAAATGTAACACTTGTGCTTAACTCCCAGAACAGAAATACATCTGTATTGTATGTTAGTTCTAGCTGTGCTAAAAAAATAAACATTCCTCTTAAATTATATTTGCCTTTTATCAACTTAAGAAGCTGTTGAATACAAAAAGGAAGGCTTCTCTACTGAACCCAATAAAAAATATACAAAGTCTGAAAATGTTAAAGTGCCAATAACCAGCATTATTAATTATTAATCTATCATCTCTTTTTTGCAGTTTGATGATTGAATCTGTAATAGTTTTGCACACATTTGGCCAATTCTAAGCACAGTAGGACATATATAGCACTATAAATGAAAAATAGAGAATGCACAAACATTTTCTACATAACCTTTTACCTTTGATCAGGGATTGAGCTTCCATACTGTCCAGATCAGAGGTTTTCTGTTTCTCTGTTGACTGTCTGTCATCATGAAAGATTACCAAACTGGAAGTGATTTCCAGAAAGCTTGTTTCAATCTGCGTGCTGACGCCGCGGTGAAGAATGACGGACTGGAGACGTTGGAGTCTTTGCAGGACGGGGACAACTCTCTGAAAAAGTCTGACCATCTGTTGAACATTTCCACAGGAGGGATGTTCACAGACTACTGAAGTGTTGCTGATAAATCCTGAATCCAGCCTGCAGTGTCTCCGCTCTCAGAATGAAAGTCACTCGAACGCGACAAATTAATTATGTGCTCATTTCAAGTCCATGTGAACCAGAAGGAACCGTTGAGATCAGGCCTAATCGTACCTAGACGACGTCTCAAAAACAGCTGGCAGAAAGCATGAGAACTAAGCTTCTTTTACTCAAACATACAGATGTTTTAAAAATTGTAATTATGAGTTTGTATCTGTTCATTCAAGCACCTCAGCTGCAGTATCTCAGTAGTCTTCAGTCTCACATGTAAAAGCAATATTTAAATACCTTGTCTGTAGATTTATCATTTAAAAATCCATATTTATAAAAACAATTGAATTACACAGGAATCTCATGATTAGAAATTAGAGGTGTCACAATCTGTTACCGATATTAGACAAAAAAACGTGGATGTGTCAATAACAGTATGTATGTGACTAGTTAACTTTGTGACCATGGCTACTGGCCCGATGTAACTTTCTGTTTATTAGAAGAAAGAAAAAAAAAGAGCCCCATCAGCTGTGTGGGAATATTTTGTTTTGCAAAGACACAAAGTAGAAACAGCCAATTGCAGAGCGTGCTGATTGTGGTTATCGCGCGGCGGTGCCAATGTCATTTGGTTTAATACGTCCAAAAATGTAAAACCTTCATCAGGAATGTCTCAAGGCTACGGAAGCAAAGGAACGACACCATGCTGCCTCCCTCAAGCAATCAGCGATGGCAGAGAAAATAACAGAAAATACCCGAGACAATATCTTCGCATTTATTTTACTGTAGAAGTTAAACTTTTTTTTTATTTATCTGAGATGACTGTCAAAAAACAAGCCTACATTAATAACAATTTCAATGGAGTACTAGAGTTCGATATCCTCTCTCTTGAAACAAGCAAGGTTGTTTTGAAGTAAATTTAGATATCATGTTTGGTTAATATGCAGATTATTTTACAGTTTTTCACTCCGAAACAGAAGTGTTTGAGATGTATTGTTACAGGGTCATTTAAATTATTATAATTTTTTTTTTTTTTATTTCAATGCTGTTAAAGTTAACTCATTGGTTTATATTAAACGGGTTGTCTTTTCTCATAACTGTTGTGAACAGTTTTTCTGGATAAATATATGTTGTTGGAGTACCCTAATTTTTGGACTATAAGCTGCAACTTATTTCATACGCTTTGATCTTTGCGGTTTATACAATGATGCGGCTAATTTATGGATTTTTACCGATCAACGGGCGTCATGCCGCCAGATTCTACTTCCGCATGTATATAGAGTACATGCTGTTTTGAGCGCCTCTGCTTCTCCAAAATCTGCCCTAAAAGTGCTATTTCTGCTCTTCGTGACCTCGTCTTGTGCTGTTTTCCGTGTTCCGGGACTCCAGCAGCTGACTGTGATGAGTTCAGGTGCATCACGTAACGCTGCTCTGTTGCACTCTGTGGGTGAGAAATCTTCGACCTCAGAATCACTATCAGCAAATAACCGATAAAATGCTTTATCAACAGAGATAAAATGCTCAGTGATTGTCTATCTGTCTCTCAGTGAGTGTCTGTCTATGAAAGACAGATTTTCGGAAATTAATGAATATATGAGCAATCCACGTTTTCCCACAGTTAAATTCCTGCCCTCTTACAATGTGGACACCAGCTGCTTATGGTGAAGTGTGGCTTATATGTGTACTTTTTTTTTCTTTTATAATTTTGCGGGTGCGCCTTTCATTACAAATTATGATTTTCTATTTTGCAACCCTGTCTTTAATAATGTGAACATCAACCTCCTATCCAGCTATCATAACACCTCTTTAAATTATTTAGCAGTTTGCTTACGCTCATGTGAATTTTCAATCAACTGAACCACTGAGCTGGTTTCAAATTTCCTCTAAACAAACCAACAACAGGAAGTTATGTGGTAGAAAGAGAAACTTTTACAAATTTAGGATTGAGGTCATGGGCACTATTAAAAGTGTCTTGCATGTAGGACACACATCTAGGGATGAACGAAAGGACAGGTGCCTGTTGGTGCACTCATTAGTAACTAGAAGCACAGAAAGTTTCAACAAACGAGCACAACCAAAGAACCTGAAAGTGGGAATTTTCCATTGTGAGAACTGGAAACTTAAGAGAAGAAATTACATGTTGCGCAGCATATGAAATTTACAGCATCTTATTGAGAGAAAAGTGTTTAAATCCTGTAAATAACAAATCTGTCATTTAAAGTAGTACCATAGTTTTAGGCAGTGAGCCGTCCAGCCATCATTTGAACGGACATTTTCTGGAAAAGACGGCCAAAAAAAATAGTAGACGTGTTGCTCAAAGCCGTCTATAATATGTGTGTAATGACATCACTACTTTTCACCAACTAATTTAGCCTAAATTCATCTTTTTTCACAAAAACATAGCAAATTATCAGCTTGAGGAAACAAACTCACAACTGACTTCCGGTTTGTATTACGCTGAGTAACGAGCACTATGATTGGTCAATTGATACCATGTGGTATATACATTTTGAAAGACGGCTTCTGATTGGTTCGTTATTATGTGAGTCATACTGATGCGTCATGGGAAACGGGAGGAATTTGGAGAATTTTCTTTCCGAAATGGTGAGGAATTATATCTGCAGATTATCTATGGACCTACTGTATACTGTATACCAATCTAATTTTTCATTTCCAAACTGTTGACACATGTTTGATTAACTGCACATCATTCATGCTTTTTATTGTTGAATAAAACATAGAAGTATAGTGTTGGTGGATCCCTACAAAAAAAGAAGAAGCACCATTTCCTTATTATTGACCCAATCTGGACCTTAAAAGCATTATTGAAAACGTTTCCTAACTGATAATATACGTCTGATTTTTGTGGGGCTGTTTGTAGTCGATTGCAGTCTTTTGAATATTACTAATAAGCATTTATGAGTTCCCAGCTCAATAACCAGAATGTAAGGACCACCTGGGGTCTTCCTGGACCCTGTTATATTTTCCGCACTGTATATTTGAATGTATCATTCTGTAGGCTTTTCATATTTGGCTCACACCCTTTCTCCTGAGCCTTTCTGTGTCATGGATTTGCCTCTGAATTATTCAGCTTCCACAGCGTTTACTAAAAATGTGGTCAGTGCTGTTTGACCTTGCGGGAGTTTGTCCATTCCCGTCTCCCATTCGCTCAGACTCCAGGATGAACTCATTTGAATTGGAAGGCAGAGGTTTGAGTCAGGTGACATGCTGTGAGTCCCTTTCTGAATTCAAACAGAATACCTGAGATTACGTTTCTGAAGAGTGTTCTCTCGGGCCGGGTGATAAAATGATCTGGAAATGGGTTTCTGATAAACATTCAGTGGGATAACCATGTTAAGCTCCGAGCTTACTTACTTGATAGCATGACAGCAACGCACACGACAAAAGCCTGTCACAGTCTCTCCGGGCTCATCGATGGGAAACGCTACTCTCTGCTGGGAGCTGTTCTCTGATTGACAGCCAGGTTCAGTCGCGGGTGGAAAAAACCGAAAAGGATCGGAAAATACACAAGTGGATCTGATGAGGAGCTTCTAGGAATGATGGTGGCCTTCACTGTGATGTGGTGTTATCGTCACTAACTGACAAGCAGGCTCGTTAGAGCTCAATCATTGGGACCTTGTTTGGTTCTTTGAAAAGTGACACTGAGCAAACTGATCGGGTGATTTGGATCTATTAGTGTCCGAGTTAACTGGTGTCCACCAGCGGCAGTGAATACAGCTTGTAATTGCAGATATTAGGAATGGCCTCTTAAAGCTCCTGCAGACTGTGCGATTTTAACAATCTTATAAGTCTCAGTCTGCCACACTGTACAACATAAAGTATTCCACGCCATGAAGTTTGCTGTGTGCAGACTGTACGGTGACTTGAGTTGACGTGATTATGCAATAATAACACGTCCATATCATAAACATGGCGTCATGGCACTTATGTGTTTGGAAAGAAGTTCCAATGAAAGTAGTAGAAGGAGAATATGGATCCTGGTTCCCAGAGAGAGGACAACTTGGAGGATAATGTTGCAACGGGAACTTGAAGCACTTGGTAGCATCTATTAGCATTTACTTGTGTTTTACTTATGCATTTTCTTTTTTCCAACAAAATGCACTCCATGTAAACCAAACAAACAGGCTGCAGGTTGCAGCAGCAGCTATGATCGCTCCAAATAACACTGTCCGGTATGAATCGCAGGCTAACAACCACAATGTTGGCCGTTCTTGACTTGGCTCACCGTGCAACATTACGACCACCATTTGGAGCCACAACCAAAGATTTTACCTCGACTCTCCCACGATAGCAGTCTTTCGTTTGCAATGGCCAACAATCGCACAGTGTGTAGGGGGCTTAAAGCCCCTTTAACACATTATTTTCAAGTGAAAACTGAAAACATTCATTGCACTTTTATCGTGTAAACTAACCACAAAATGCAATGAAAGTTTCCTCATAGTTATTTGAAAACATGGTAGTGTTCATGATGCTTTAGAATAAGTTGTGACCACTCCACCACAGGCATACCCAGAGGAAGACATTCTGCACGTTATAGTTTGCAAAGAAAATCAACAGGCATTTGTAAGAAAGCAATCAGTTTGTATACTTTGAATATTTTTCACAGAAATGTAGTAAAAACATTCACCTTGTACCTTGACACTTGTATGCTAGAAATAGAAATTTTGCTTAATTCATTTCAGTTGGGTCAGTCACTCTTTTAACTCCACTTTTCTGATTATATAAAAGTATAAATGTGAATGCTTGGCTTGCATGAAAACCTTTAAATAAAAAAATACCGTGATAAATACTGACATTGACCAATATGTAAAAGTATATTGTGATTACTAATTTTATTTTAATCATATTATTCATCTCTGTTCACTTTTACTTGGTAAAGTCAGTGTGGCCAGACGTTTTCTGTTGGTCGTTTTGTTGGTTGAACAGCTTTAGTTCTCCTTCATTGTGCTACAATTTGTACCTGGACCATAGAACACGGATTATTCTGGATTGTCAGGATAATGTAGGAGGATTATCAAAACATAACACCGCCTTATGTATAGGTTCAGTAGATGTGAATAAACTGTGTATTAAGCTGAAGTGCAGTATTGTTCTCTGAGGTGAAGGTTTAATGTGCTGTTTCACGAGTGATCATAATAATCATAAAAATCTCACATGATAAGAATGAATGATATGTTAGTAAAAAACGGCTTAGCTTATTTGAAGATTAAAAGCACATATTGTTCCTACATGGCCAATTCCACGACTGAGCAGTGCTCGCCAGGGTGTTTCACTGTGTTTGACTCTGGATGTGTTATGGTCAGACGGGATGCAACGTTTTAGGAGAGGGATCAAGGCAAATATTTGCTAAATGGAGGTTGTCTTCCTTTGTTTTGTTTTTTTTGTTTTTTTTTTAAAGACTTAAAAGCTTGACCTTTTACTAGAGTGATTGGAGGGAATGAACAAGAGAGGGATGCCGTTGAGGCGAGGGAAATACTGTGACCTGTATACAGCTTCACGGAAGAAAAGACGGCAAGTTTTCATTTCCGGGCGACGAGGCAATGACGGGTGGACGAGCTCTGCTCAGCTTGCCCAGCCCAAGCTCGAGGAACGTGGCATCCGTTTGGTGGCTGGTGGCTCGGTCGAAGTCTTTTAATCCGTTTGGAGTGGAGAGTCCTGCCGGAGCGCCGACCTCCCTCCATCTGCTCGCATTATCCCTGTAATCCCATCTCATTCTCTGTGTCTGTCTCTCTGTCACACTTTCGCTCAACCCTCCCTCCTCTCTTTCTCTTGCTCTCTTTCTTTCTCGCTCCTATTCTCACTCTCACTCCAGGGATTTAGTCTGAGTGGAGGCGCAGTGTCAGGCTGCGAGAGGGGAAGCTTCTGACATGATTCTTCCAGGCGTGTGTGTGTGTGTGTGTGTGTGTGTGTGTGTGTCAGGATCTAAGATAACTTCTTGTATGAGATTGCGGTGGGCCCCACAAGTTCTGTCGCCAGCTGAGTTTCAGCAGTGTCGAAGTTAACGGAGTGTGTTTTTGGTCGTATGAGTCTCACTGTGAGGAGAAGAGAAGAGATCCTATCACACACTCAGGATTGCGATTGGTGTTTGGCAGAAGTTCATAAGCTGAGTGGCACACAGTGATTACCACCATTACCTTGGCAGAAGAAAGACATGCACCAGTGACTCTGAGTTTCTGGTGTCTGTGACTTCATGTTTGATCGTGTGCCTCTGTCTGACCTGTCCACAAAGTGCCCTCCCTCTTAACTCATATCGGCTGGGATAAGTTCCAAATTTTGTCGATCTGGCGATTTCTGGGCAATGTCCTGGACACGACTCCTTAAACATGAAATGTCATATTGTCTGCCTATGGTTTCTCTGAAAACTGTCCGTCTGGATTTGTCCTTTGAATGATTTTTCTCTTCTCTTCTCTTTTGCTCTCAACTAAAGACGTGCTGATTCAAAATTCAGAGAAATAGTAAGCTCTATCTGAGCTCTAAGCGAGTGAAAATACTGGTGAAAACAATAATCCCATGAGGGCTTTTAAGCCAGCACAGAGCGTTGTTATTCATGAAAGTTGTGTTGCATAATCCACATGAGTAGATGAAGTAAAAACGTACATGCATACACATGTACATGGAGAGTGTTTCGATTGGAATATGTTGACGTCACTCTGCTTTGGAGTTGGTACAGGTCCACCAGTAGCTTAATAGAAGCAGGGAGTGTTTTTTTTGTTTTTACTTTTGTTGACCATTATTTTCGATCTTATGATTTTCTTTTTCTGAATTCAATTAAATTCAATCAGTGGACTAAATATATGTTGACTAAATGTATCACTGTGGTTGGGCTCCATCTGACTTCTCAAACATGTCGACATGCAGAGCCATGACTGCACAAGGTATTGAAACATGACAAATACCAATTTGAAATCATTATTTCAGCCTCAGGTGCCTTTTGTCCAGCAGACAGTGAGGCACTTTGTTTTCTTAGACTTTTTCAGTGAAAAACAGTGTTATCTTCTCCAGCGGTCTGAGCTGTAGTAGCTTGTCTGATGCATCACATCACACCACAAAAGCCTCGGCCACCCATGACCCTGTCATCAGTTCACTGCTTTTACTTCCGTGGATCAGTTTTAAAAGATACTGACCACTGTACACAAAACCATAACCCCACAAGAGCTGCAGTTCTGGAGATACTCGGATGCAGCCCTCTAGCCAACACAATTTTGTTCTTGTAAAATCCTGATGCTGGCTTATTTACCAACAGTTGCTTGAATACCTGTCATGATAAAGAAATGGTCAGTGTTCTGACTGCATCCACACCATTGAAACAGACAAGATTTCACACTGACTTATACTTTTATCCTTTTTGAATCTTATTTTCAATCATTTATAAATTACATTGGTATGTTCAAATGCTTTTACATTAGAATGTACATTTATGCTGGGAAACATGTAGTTTGTGCCTCTAAGCATATGTATTTTTTAGGGACGCACCGATACCGTATCAGTTATCAAGTCTGAATACTGGTGGTATTACGCAATGTCATCTGTCAGAAACATCAGCAGCAGGTAGACGAGAGTAAGAACAATATCCGCTGTTCGGAGATTCTTTGATATTAATGAGAAGGTCAAAAGTAAAACAGATTGTAAATTATGTTCTGTCACAATATCAAGTTGAGGAGAAAGATAATTTGTATATCACCAGTAACTTAATCACCGGCAACTTAATCACCAACAACTTAATCACCAGTAACTTTATCCCCAGAGACATTTGGACCAGCAGAGTTAGTCTGATGTCGCCCAGTAGTTTAACTGCTCAGAGGATCAGGAGGATTTCAGTCCGAGCCGTGCTACATGCTACATGCTACATTCCACATGTTAGAAGCTATAAGCTATATGCTACATGCAAAATAGTTTAGGGGCTCACACACCAGCCATGCTAGATGCTAAGCATGATTAAAAGCCTACTAATACACTAAATAACAGATAGTTTGGTCCCTCTGTCTACATTAGATAGGGCGCATAGTGCTATGCGTAGAGATGCTATTTGCATCGTATCTATTTACGCATTGCGCTTTGCGTACTGGAGGATGTAGTGTGCCGTAACGCTTAGCTGTCGAATATCATCAGATTATGAATTATGCTTTATGGTATTTATTAAGTACTCATATGAGTACTCAATAGTAGCTTAAGTTTAGTACTTGTACTAGTCCTTAAAAAAAAGTGTGGCTTTGGTGTATCCCTATTGTTTTGTTTTTTTTTTTTTTCGAAATATCATATATGGGAGATTGCCCTTGCTTGACTTACATGTTTCACCCATCATGTGTCCCTACATCCCTGCAGTTTTCGCTTTAAGAGGAAGAGGAAATGCATTGAGTGAAAAGCTAAGCAAAAATGGTCGCCAAAGGTGGAAGATTGAAATTCCCAACCATTCTTTAAACAAACTAAATGTCCTTGATACTCTAACTGCAAAGTTGTACTTCAGTCAAGCTTCTCCGACCAGGTTGTCTTCTTCCTGCACAGATGCTTTCCATTTCACACAAAATGATCCTGCTTCTTGCTTTGTTATATTCCGTCTCCAGCTTGATATCCCCAGCCTTTCATTTTCACAAGTCGTTTAATACTGTGCCAACCACCATAAGAGCACAAAGTGAGTGCCCCATTAATTCTCCCCAAAGGTTCCTCCTCCCTCTCTAAAACAGCTCGTATGAGACTGTTCTTTGACTTCACTGACTCCTGTTGGCACTGTGATTAATGAAATGATTAATTGGGTTAATTAGTTAAATGATTAATTTGGTTAGTGGCACAGCAGTTCTTTTTTCTGTCTTCAGAGCTTCGGCTGCGAAGGAAGACACAGCTCTCTCCGCCGCTGATTCTTCACTTGCCACATTTGACTCTCTTGTCCCATCTCAATGAAGCTCTAACCATCTTCCACGCTTTAACTAGCCAGCTAACACAGCGTGAAGGGATTAATGTAGGACTTTGGGCTTATGATGACAATGCACTCCTCATTCCTGGCAGTGAGAGCAGCAGCTCTCAGAAGAGGAGACACAAGTCGTAATGGAGCTTAATACTTCATTACAAACCGATCTGCAGGTCAGGCTTGGCTTAGATCAGCGGTTCTCGGCTGGTCTGGCTTTCAGAGCCACTGTCACACCGGCCGACCTGCGGCCCAAAGTGAAGAAAATACTTTCCGAATGATTTAAATATGGTGCAATGTGGAAAAAGTAGCATCATCATGGAAAATTGTCTTAATAGATGCATAGAAACACTGGGGCTCACAAGATACACAGCGTTTTAAAGTGACAATGCAAAACTTTTGGGGTAAACGTGGTAATATGCAACTTTTTTGAAGTGCTGCTACTGCTTATGTGCACGACAGTCATAGTAAATAGTAGTTGTGCACACGCTCAGGAGATGGACAACAGGAACAATGTTTCCTCCAGAGTGTCATGAGTCCCAGACTCTAGTTTTGAGGGCGACGATAGCTGAGTCAGTAGAATGGTCCTCACTTAATCAAAGGGTTGCAGGTTCCATTCCCCATCACCACATGTTGAAATGTCTTTTAGCAAGACACTGAACCCCAAATTGCTCCCAGTGGATGGATTGTGTGCCTTGTTCTGTGCATGTGGGTTCATTACAAAAACCAACAACAAAACCCACTCGTGGCCTAAAAAAAAACAAAAATTACATAATTTTCACAGTTTATGCTGCTTCCGTTGAAACATAATTTTCAAAACGTTGCAGTGTAAAGATGAAACATTTCTGAAACAAAAACGCAAAAAATGTTTTCACTACAAATGTTGGCTTTTAAATGGGGAGTGATGACACCGTACAATGCTCAGCAGGTGACTTGTGATTTGAAGCCAGGTCAATCGATGGGAGATTTGTTGACGCATCACATCCTCCCAGGAATTAATATAATCAGCTCCAAGGACCAGTTTCTATGCCACTGGAGTCCATCTGTAAAGATTCTCAGTGGCTTTCACCTTTTTTAGAAGACTTTACATATTACTGTCATTTGCTTTGCTGAAATTGAAAATGCTCTTTGATACAAATCTAAAAGAAAAGACTGTGCAACGTAACTGATTCAATGTTTCAGGGGTTTTTTTTTTAAACCAGGAAGAAGCCTAGTTCGTTCCAAATGGCTGTGGTGTTTAAACTCGTTCACAACTTCAGCTACATCCATGTGTTACTGTGAATTTACACATCCTCAGCCACTGATTTGAATTGTGTTCCAAAATCACTTTCAAGCTGCCAGCGAATCGTATCTGAGACTTCAGTGTAGAGAAAGGTTCAGTTTCTCATGCTTTGTCTCTTTAATAACTCTCACCAAAAAAAGTCAAGATGTCTCATACTTTCAGATGTGAAAGAGAACACTTTGTACTATTGTGACAGAAACTATCATCTCCTGAGTTTTACAGTGTCGGGACATTCAATTTAAAGTAGTATTATTCTGTTCTCAGAATCTCTCACTGAAAAGAATCTGCAAACAATTCTGGCTTTTAAGTCTGTGTAAAGCTCTTCTTAATTAACAGTCTGTGTTGTTCATGTTGTAGAAAATATGTTAAAACACCAAGACAATTTTCAATGAACAAGTTCATCAATACAATGTTGGGTTTTTTTTTTTAACGGCCTTTTGCTCTCAGACTGCAAACATCCAGACTGATAAAAAACCACTGTCTGAGAATGATGAATGAAAGTGAGCCGGGAACTAGAATTATAATGTATGCACAGAGTAACTTAAAGTAATTTGATGGGCGGTGCTGCTGATGATCAATGAGTCTGCCAAAGTTAACAAAACTGATGAAGAGCTGACGAAGGTGGTGCTTCTCCTCTTCAGATAGAAAGAATATATCTGCTAAAACGCTTGTCTGTGCCAGTCCGGAGGGTCTAGCTCACAGTATGGAAAGATGAGTAAGGAGGGTTTGTTAATCTTTAATACACAACATAAATGTGTTTATGAGTCTTGTTGTCTACACAATGTGCATGATCCTTGTATATTATAGTCTGTGTCTGTGACACAACATTTTGCACGAAAGCTTATGTTCTTGGTTTTATTTTGTTATTCAGGTTTTAATTGAATTGTTCAAACAAGATTAACAAAAAAGACACAAAAAACTAAAAGAAACACAACAAAAATATACGTCCCATTTGGAAGCAATAATTCAAAAATCAGAACAGCTCCCAATAGATGAGCACCCCTCTTTTATTCTTAATGCCTGGGGCTGGGCTCACGCCGTGTCTGTGGGCGCAGTCCCTGACACCTGAACCTAGTTTTCTAAATAATAAGCGGTGTTGTAGTCCAGAGTAAATGTGGGTATACAACATAAACCCCCTTATTTTTCAGTTTCAAACATCTTCTTCCAAAACCTCCCATGATGCGCCACTCAGCAGTATCTATAAGCCAGATTGTCTTTTTTTTTTTTTTTTCCTAGGATGTTGAAGCCACGAGCCGTCCATGGGAATGAAACCTGCAGTATTTACAGAGAATGTGCTAACGTTGCTGCTGGGTTACGATTCACTCCATAGCGGATCGAAAACACAACATTCATTCAAAGTTATTGCTTCCGTCTGTGCAAATGTTTCTTCATATTGGTGGTTTTTCTTGCCTTTGATGAAATATGCATTTTGTAAGTATAACAAGTTGCCCGGTTTCATCCTTTCTCATGAAATGGAACCAAACCTTTGATCATTTGTGCCACTTGGCCACCATGTTTCCTGATGGCTGTACTGGAGAATGATTTGAATTCGCACCCACTGGAATTGATAACGGAATTGTTTGCAAAATTGACAAATGATTCCAAGGAATTGAAACACTGGGAACAGGTTCCCAATAAGAACCTGTTTTCAATTCCCATCCCTACTAAGGACCAAAACACCAGTGTTTGAAACAGGAGTTAATATAAATGGAATAAAAATGTTTACCCTAATCTTTCTGTAACAGTAGTTTGCCAAAGCACACAGTTGCTGATTTGTGTCAGGCTGTCCTGTTTTGAAATTACTTAACCAGTTTATTGTTTTCTCATAAATGTCAGTAAGTGTAAAAATCTAAGCCAAGAAAAGTTTTTTTTTTTCACATGCAAACTGGGTTATTATCATAATTCACATATTTCTCTCATGCCTCATGTACAATTCAAAAATTGTTCAATGATTCTTGGCAGATTTACATTTAATTTAATGGGCTTGTAATGCTCTGCAGTTAAAATAGGAATCAGTGGTGTCTATCAGAAAGGATTTCCCACCCTGATGAAGCATGCAGAAGCCCAGTTACATTCAGTTTTATTTAACACTTCATTGCAATAAAGTGGTAAAGTGGTTGTTGCTTTGATAGCTGCCTTCAGATCATCTGCATTGTTGGGTTTGGTGTCACTCATCTTGATTTTGACAACAGCCCATAGATTATCTATGGGTCTCAGGTCAGGGGACTTTTCTGGGCAATCAAGCACAATAATGCCACGCTCATTGAACCAGCTTTTGGTACTTTTGGCAGTGTGGGCAGATGACAAGCATGTCATGCCGGCAAGTACTGCTGGGAAAAAAAATCAGCATCTCCATACAACTTGTCAGCAGAGGGAAGCATGAAGTTCTCTAGAATTTCGTGATAGATGCCTGCTACATTGACTATGGACATCAGAAAACACAGTGGACCAACACCAGCAGATGACACGGCACCCCAAATCGTCACTGACTTCGGAAACTTCACACTGGACTTCAAGCAACTTGGATTCTGTGGCTCTCTACTCTTCCTCCAGACTCTGGGCCCTGGATTCACCAATAAAATGCAAAATTGACTTTCATCTCAAAAGAGGACTTTGGACCATTGAGCAGCAGTTCAGTTATTTTTTTCTCCTTAGCCCAAGCAAGACATTTCTGACATTGTCTCTGGTTCAGGAGTGGCTTCACACAAGTTATGGGAGTTTTTTTTGTAGCCCATGTCTGGTATTCATCTGTGTGTGGTGGCTCTTGATGCACCAACTCCAACCTCAAAGGATTTCACTTGACAATTCTCACTAGGCTGCGGTCATCCCAGTTGCTGGCGCACCTTTTCCTACCACATTTTTTCATTCCACCCAATTTTCAGTTAATCTGCTTGGATACAGCACTCTGTGAGCAACCGGGTGCTTTAGCAATGACCTTTTGTGTCTCACCCTCCTTGTGAAGGATGTCGATGACTGTCTTCAACTTCTGTCAAGTCAGCAGTCTTCCCCATGATTGTGTAGCCCACTGATCCAGACTGAGAGACCATATAAAGGCTCAACACCATGAATATTAAACTTTTTCACAATATTAAAGTTTTTTCGGACACTGAATTTTGTCGTTTTGATGATAATCATCAAAACTATAAGAAACAAAGGCTTGTAATATTTCAATATGTGTGTAATGAAAATATATGATATATGAGTTTCACTTTCTGAAACGACTAACAAAAAATTGTGAACTTTGTCATGATTTTCAAACTGTTGATATGTAACTGTAAATAGTATTAGAAAATCCCATAGATGTATTTATTATTTCCAATGGGCCATAAACAGCATATCAGCTGTGAAAGAATGAGCTCATTAGGAACTTGGAATTGAACAATTCACTTAAATAATTAAAACAAAAAAAAACCACTGCCACACATTATTTTAATTAGTTTTGTCTGATTATATTAAAAATAAATATGATGAAAACACATCAAACAGAGCATGTTGGCAACCATGGGCAGTAGTGGAAAGGAAATACTCTCTTTAATTCACAATTAAATGGCTTTAGTTAGCCAAACCTTCCACAATTTATTTTGATTTCACACAAGATTTTTCTTGAAGTAACAATGGAAGCTTGGTGTTGACTACCAAAGATTTAGAGAAGGTGGAAATATAGCTTTATTTTAACATTTTCAATTAGTGTTCACAAAATACAGAGAAAAGCCTTCTGCTGAGCAGTTACATTATTGTGTGTAAATTTTTATTGTTAGGAAAAAATGGGAACATAATCACTAAATGTATTTCCAGTTTGTCGCAAGATAGAGATTACAATAAAAAAAAACAAAAACAGGAAAAAAATGATTATGAGGAGCCACTTCAAGCCAATTTCTTTTGTCGAATTCCCATTTTCAGAAGCTTGGAAGGGTCTTTGTTTTTCTCGGTGTGTGTGTGTGTGTGTGTGTGTGTGTGTGTGTGTGTGTGTGTGTGCGTGTGTGTATGTGTGTGTGAGAGAGAGTCTGTGGAGGCAGCTGTACAAGTGGGTGAGTTTTGCTGTCAGGCATTGTGCGCGGTGAGTCTGACTCATGCGAGAAATGGCAGAGTGGAGTGAGACAACACAACTCCCAGCTCTCACACACTCTCTCTCTCTCTCTCTCTCTCTCACACACACACACACACACACACACTCACACACTCTACAGGGTAACAGATAATTAGTTTTCATACGTTCATAACAGAATACATATCAGCGACAGTGTAGCTTGCATGGTGACATAAGATGGAAGAAAATCTTCAGGGTTCAGTTATGGATATTGCTGGGGGGGGAAGAAAAAAAAAACCTTATCCAAAGCATACTTATCATTCTCTTTATGTTCTGAAGGTTTATCAGTTTCTTTCTTTAAGATTTCAAACAGTGGAGAAATAAAAAAAAAAAAGTGATGTAATATCCAATACAAAAACAACTTTTTAATGATTAAAACACAAAACCTTGTTGGATTTCTTTGGTTCATGCAGATCAGATCACAGAGTATAAATTCCTAAAGGTTTATTTACACCTGCTGTGAAACCTTTTCAGGCTAGTGGTATATCAAGAACGGGAGAATTAGAAGCAACTGGCGGAGGATGAGGGCTTCATTTGCATAAAATCCAGTATGAATATGGCAGAGGCTCATGGAGCAGCACTGGGGACTGAAACAGACAAGATTTAGGCTATTTTCCCCAAATCGTAGAAATAAAAATGATTAATGATAAACATTAAAGCTAAAGCCAAACTCATTTTAGTTCAGGGGGCCACATACAACTTCACCTTGAGTGGACCAGACCGGGGAAATAGTCCCATAATAAACTCTAAATTTAAACTTTAACGTTTCTTTCTTTGGTTTTACCATATGTATTAAATGTTGCCATACAAAAGTGTTTTAGTTTATCAGGAGTTAGTGATATGAACTGTGTAGAGTCAGAAATAGAAGATGTTCTCAGGAGACTCAGCACACAGAGGCCCCTCTCTCCATGGTGGAGGAGCAGGTTCCCACTTTGTCAAAGGTCACGTGATCTTTTCCATGCATTCCTGCAGCATGCATGCACCGCTGATATTTCTGAGCATGAGTGAACTGTGGCACGAACTTGTGTAGGTGCACAAGCTCCACAGACATATGCTTAGCATATAAAACACTTTTCACTCTATATACTTTTCATTCTATGGCTGCACATTTTTCATTTGATACTTAACCCAGGCACATTTCAACTATATTTTATTTCTTCTCCACTGTTTAGTTGATGGATAACTATTGTCTAGTATTGATATGATAACAGAATATAAACAATTTAATGTAAAATGTAACCATAGCCAATTCGTAAAATTTTCAAGAGTTGATCATGAACTATCTCAAGTTTTTTTGCTGCAGCTTTAATGAAATTCCTTTAAAGATTAATTATTGTGAATTGTATGATATCACTTCATTTCATGTATCTATGATGCAGTGAGATCGCACATACACTACCTGTGATCCGCACAGAAGTGAAGGGACGCATCGTGGTTGTGTGACAGAGCAACGACATCTGATATGCCAGTCAGATATTTAAGAATATCTCCTGATAGTTCAAAGTGGATGTTGGATTGTTTTCCAATCCCATGATTTGTAGTTCAATTCCCCCCTCGTGTTTTTCTGTATATAAGTTGTAATTTCTTTGTTCAAGACACTTGAACCCCGAATTGCTCCAATTGCTAAAAATGTGCTTTCACAACCCACTGAAAGTCATCGAAAGTAGAAAAAAAAAAAAAAAAAAAACAGAAAAAAAAACCAGTGTCAATATGAGTCTCTGACTGAATTTATTAGTCACTTAGTGTATCTGTTCCACCATCTGAGCCTCAAACACTGTAACGTTAGCTGGCCTGACTGCACTCCAAGTGGACACAACATTAATGAGACATCTGTTTACAGCCTATGTGTGTGGGGAGGCGTGCGCGTGCATGTCTGTGTGTGTGTGTGTGTGTGTGTGTGTGAGAGTGCGTGTGTGAGGGAGAAAGTCAGAAAGAGATGCTGCATGTGTGCGAGCCTGTTTAGACACGACCGCTCACTGACAAGAGCAAAGTTTAATGGGTTCAGTAACTTTATCCTGTAATTTCAGACTATTCAACCATTCATTCACTCACCCAATCAATCATTTAATCTGCCCGTGCACGCCCTCCCTCCATCATTAATCTGTCTTTCATCATTCTATCCAGACATGTCATTAATACCTAATAACCTATATAGCTTCCAGTCAGCGTTCCTGGTTATTGATAAAAACGTGTTCTTGTTTATATTGCTGGTAAACAACTGCTTTCTGTTGGGTCTCGGTTCTTTCTACATGGAAGAAAAACATCTGTTCCCCAACTCCTCCCCACGTGTGAGCGGACTGTGAATCCATTCATTTGAAGGATGTTTGATGTGCGAGTGCAGCCATGTAAGAAGATTTTGACAGCTCTTTTAATGCCAAAGACTCTCTGCTTATAAATTAACATACGGCACATTCCCGTTTTCTAATCCTAATTGCAATCATAACTTTCTTCAGCGTTTTAAACACGTTTGCAGCAAATCTATTGCCTTCTGACAATGAAAATGTGAATTTGAAAAATGCTACTTAGAATTGTCCTGACTCGAGCATTTCTGTGACTTTAACCAGGCGCCCGCGTGCACACATACACACACACACACACACACACACACACACACACACACACACAAGTACGTTCGTAACCCTTCCTCCCCCCAGGGAGTGAAAAGAGAGAGTATCCAGGGCCGAGAGGCTGAAAGGGAGAGTGACAGTGGTCTATCTGCTGTCTCCCATCTGGGTGTCGGGCTCTGGTTTCGCCCGGGGGCTCAGATAAGCTCTGGACACAATAGGGACAGCTATTAAAATTCAAACTACCAGAGACAGTCATGAAATAGTCATGACAGGTGAGGGAAATCAACACACTGTACTGGGGGAGCTCGTTATCTGAACTGTGGAAGAAAATACAGTGTTTAGGTCAAAGCTGAGCGAGGAGGAGGAGGAGTCAGCAGCTATTTGAATTCCAAGTTAAGACAATGTGGACGATGTCAGATATGTACATATATAGATAGATTTAAACTATGGATAGATGGATGGATAGATAGATAGATAGATAGATAGATAGATAGATAGATAGATAGATGGAGTGGTATGAACAGAGGCCTACTGTCACTGCATCTGAGAGAGCTGGGAGAGTATTGATCCCCCCCTCCGCGCTCCACAGTTCCAATTTGATTGAACTGTTATGTGGCCGAGCCCCGTGAAACTCCATCCAAAA
>OMNM01022138.1:0-11526 GCA_900302745.1 Parablennius parvicornis | reverse complement strand
GATGAGACGGTGAGTGATGAGACCCTGGGAATCTGCTGCTCCGGGTGTGTTCCCGCTTAAAGTGTGTGTTCTAGTTTAAAATGTGTGTTCCCGCTTAAAGTGTGTGTTCTAGTTTAAAATGTGTGTTCCCACTTGCAGTGTGTGTTCCTGCTTGAAGTGTGTGTCCCTCCCTAAGTTTTTCCACTTAAAGTGTGTGTTCCAGTTTAAAGTGTGTGTTCCAGTTTAAAATGTGTGTTCCCGCTTGAAGTGTGTGTCCCTCCTTAAGTGTGTTTCCACTTAAAGTGTGTGTTCCAGTTTAAAGTGTGTGTTCCCGCTTAAAGTTTGTGTTCCAGTTTAAAGTGTGTGTTCCCGCTTAAAGTGTGTGTTCCCACTTGCAATGTGTGTTCCCACTTGCAATGTGTGTTTCCACTTAAAGTGTGTGTTCATCTTTAAAGTGTGTTTCAGCTTTAAATGTGTGTCCCTCAAAGTGTGTCTCTGCATGAAGTGTGTGTTCCTGCGTAAAGTGTGTGTCCCTCCTTAAAGTGTGTGTTCCTGCATAAAGTGTGTGCTCCCGCTTTAGGTGTGTGTCCCTCCTTAAAGTGTGTGTTCCTGCTTTAGTGTGTGTGTTCCTGCTTAAAGTGTGTGTTCCTGCTTTCCTCTTGTGTTCACTGCGGAGAGATGACTGTGTGTGTGTGCAGCAGCCACGGTAACAGTGAAATCACTTCATGACTCAGAGAACCGGAGCAGATCAAAGCGGTCGCTCACTCACTCTTCATGTAATTGCTTTTTATCGCACTGCAACAGGAAACCATGTGGATTCCTGCGGCGGGACCTCACAGAGATAGAAACGTCTCCACATGGTCGTCCTGAGCGGCGCAGACGACGTTGGGGTCTGCTTCTCGAAGGATTCATCCGAAAGTGCAACGTCTGACTGTTCAGACGGGTCACCGAGGTATTACAACAAATGAATCAGCTCACGGAATTGAAGATAACACATTGTTAACGGAACACAAACATATAACACAAAGACGTTTCAGCCGTCTACACGTCAATTTCTCGCTCCTTTGATGTTTTCGAAAAGTTCTGTTTTCAGTGGCTCTGAGCAATGTCGTCTTATAAACAGACCACCAAAACACAACAAAAGTTTTTTGTTTTTTCACCATTTAATCGGGGCAATAGTGTGAAATTAAATTGTGATTTAATAATTTCACAATTTTAACACTGTTTTTAACTAGTTAATGGATAAAAGAAGAAAACGATGCTCCAAACAAGAAATGGCTGGAACTGTATCCATAGAACCTCCTGCTAAAAATGAGAAAATCACCTATTTGTGTGAGAGAGAGAATGTTTGGAACATTTATAAGAGATTTTTTTTTCCCGTCAACACGTCACATGTACTTAATAAGATTACACCAGTGATTAATTGTTTGCTTCATCTCTTTTCCAAAACAGACAGAAGAAATATCTGCTGTGACATTTATTCTGAATTATTCCCATGAAAAATCATCCAAGACTTAAAACTGTTGACGATTAAATCTCATCTGTTTTAAGTGCTGCATCACTGTGATGTCACCGGGTGACGCACGCACGTCTGTCTCACTCCTGCTGAAGGTGAATCATAATTTTGAGGTGAGCTAAAAATAACACAATAATATCTACCTCCCTGTGTGTGTGTGTGTGTGTGTGTGTGTGTCGTGCGCGCTTCCAGGTGTCTATCTGATTGGGAGCATACGTAGCAGTCTGTGTTTCCTCAGTTGGTCTCGGATGGAAGTGAAAATGTAAACAACCTTGTTTCTTAGATAAAAGTGTGTTTGATGAATGAGTGGATGAAACTTATACACATGATGAATGAATGAAAAAAAAAATCAAAACACACTATCCAACCAACTGAATGGCCCATCCAACAAATGATTAACCGACCAGCCAACCAACCATTAACCAGTTGACTGATCAACAAAACAAACAATAAAAAACTAACTATCCAACCAAATAACCAACTAGTCAACCAACCAACTGACTGACCACACATGACTGATCCAACCTAACCAGCCAACCATATAATCAATAGACCAAAGGATTACCAACCAATTGAGTAACCAACCAACTGGCTGCATTGTAACTAATATTCCAGCATCCATCCATCACAGTGCGTTTGTTCCAGTAAGCTTGAGAACTTCCTGAGTCTGTTCGCTGACACACTCCGGCTCCCAGCATCCTCATGTGAGCTGCGAGCTGGTTGTTTTCCAAATGTCATTTCATGGTTTTTGTGCTGCTGATCGTTGCGACAGGTGTGTGGATTCTCCAGGCAGCCGGTCGATAAGCGTCCGCCGCATCAACAAGAGCTAACAGCATTATCTCATCTCAACTACGCACATGCTTCCCCCGGTATCGCAACACTTTCTATTCATAAGTGTGTATAACATTTTATAGCACTTTTTTTTTTTTTTTTTTTTCTTTGAACTGCGTCAGACTCACTTAATGTTACGGCCCGCATTTCCTCTATAAAACACTTCATCGAGCAAACACTGTAACGACTCCCCTTCTGACAGCAGCGGCAACAAACGCGGTTTGAGTGAGCCGCATTAAAGGTTAACTGATAACGTGAAAATCAAACGCTGTGTGCTCAACCGGCCTGTTATCTGAAGCTAAACAGCGGCGGGATGAAACCAAGCAGAAGGCCACTGCGTCCTAAACTCCCAGAGATAACAGAGGGACAAACAAAGAGGTTGAAAACCTAATCTATGGCAGAAAAATAGATGAAACTGAAGAACTGCAATTTGCGTAAAAGAAGACGTGACAGCAAGAAGAGGGTTTTTAGACTCAGGTTTGTCTTTTTAAAGGGTTAAGAAATGTAAAAGTTTGTTTTGATCAGCACATACTGTACAGGCCACAGTAAACATGTTTTTGATACTAGATTTGATTAAGCTCAATTTTAACCAGCGCGTGCATGAACGACAATAAAGTTGAAGTAAGCTGCAGCTAAATTAACTAAAATCTACTTTTTTGATGAGTCACTACTTGCTGCATAACTTGATGTTTCTGTTGAATTGATAAAACAAATGGATGCATGGACGTTTAAATGGCTTGATGACCAACAATCTGATAAACTACAGTGTCATCTATCCAACTACACACTAACCCAACTGACTATCCAACCAACCAACCAACTGATCCATCAGTTCACCTGACTGATAAACTAACTTGCCATCCATCAAATTACACAACACTGCACCAAACAACCCAACTGACCAACGCCCGTCCCAAAAATGACCCAACCAATTATAAATGTGATGAAGTGTTTGGCAGAAATTAAAATCATGTAAAATGTAGAGAATAAACCTGTAAGATATGATGACGTTGCCCAGAGAGAGTTAAAATAGTGAAACAGCTCTTAAAAAGATGAATCTTGGGAAGAACCTGTGAGTTCTGGTAAGATTTAATAAAAGAACTGAGTGAAATGAAGATTTCCTTCAGCACTGCCAGGCGGTCTTCATCCAAACAGGACTTTATGAGCACATGAACGCACAACAGAGTTCCTACAATTTACTTATTCATGAGAAAAAAAAAAAAACCCAGGCATTTTCTTTATGGAAAAAAAAAAAGTGATTTACATTATTTATTATCTGCACACACACACACACACACATACACACACTCTCCTCTTTTCCCGCCAAAGCCGTCTCCGGGGTCGTCTGCTTGCCAGGGGACGTACGGTGTCCTGGCGCTTTGAGTTGGCCCTCGCCATGGAAACCACTTGTCTCATGTTGCCGCGGTGCCAGGTGACAGACGACACACACACACACACACGGTCAGTGCGTCTCTGGCTGCTTGTGTTTGTGTTTCCACTCCGGTGGCGTCGGCCTCGGGGACTCTCAGGGTGACGCCACGATCAGGAGGGAATCAGGACTCCACAGTGAGACAGGAACCAACAAACTGTCTCTGAACCAAACACCACACACACACACACACACACACACACACACACACACACACACACACACACACACACACAAGATGAAGAGGAGATGTTCAGCTTCCCCCAATAACCACCACCACACACACACCCCACATCCCCATTCTACAGCTCAGCCTAAATCCCACCTCAGGCTGTGGGAGTTGCCTTTAGTCACACTCGGCTTGCCAGGTAAACAAGGCCGGATGGGGGAACGCCAGCAGAGTGGGAGCAAATAAAAGCAGGGAGGATGTAAATGGATTTATCAGTGAGTCTCTTTAGCTGCCTGCATCCCCACACAGCCTCCTGCTTTTTTACCTAGTCTACCTGCAGAACCAGGTACCATACCTATCTCTCAGAGTGAGTCCCTGTCCACACCAGCCTAAACCATTGTCTTTTCCCCATCCTTCTTAAAAGAGGATTCATTCACACATCACTATGAACAAGACTAAAAATTATGTAGTTCATATGTCAGGCCTTTAGGTGGTGGTGTAACTCCACACAAATACACCAGAGAAAGACATCAGAAAGACAAAATGTAATCAACAAATCCATTATGGGGGCTGGGAGGTTGATGACAACAGGCTAATGTAATTTACCATTTAGTTACCACGGCAATCAAACACCTTCCAACAAGCACAACAGGATGAACCTGACCAGCACTTTCCAAACATAAACATCTGTGCCAAAAAACCAAATGGCCAAATACATGAATAAGCAAAAAATAAATAAATAAGGAGTGAGAGATTATGACTTTTTGAAGAATAGCTGCAGAAAACAAGCATAGCAGCAAATGATAGGTGGAAAAATTGTGTGTGTGTGTGTGTGTGCGTGTGTTTGTGTGTGTGTGTGTGTGTGTGTGTGTGTGTGTGTCAATGTTAAGGCAGAAACATTCAAACTAATTCCACCATAATCATGCGGCTGTTTTGTACCTGGAACGTTCATGTGTCAACAGGAGAAGATGTATGTGGAGGAGTCAGGTGGAGGCAGGGTGGAGGCAATCAGAGATGGAGTTGTTCACTGGTTCTGCTCCACAGGAAGCCTCAGTCACATTTAGAGCCTGTGTTAATTGACATGCTTTGAAATTTCAGCATTAGTCCAGTCTGGCAGATGTTTGTAAACTCCTGAGAGATTGGCTTGGTGTGAAGAACCTGTGTTCTGGTACAGTGGTGATGGAGAGGTGATGGAGAGGATTGTTGTTCTGGTACGGTGGTGACAGAGATTTGACGGAGAGGCTGAAAATGGACAACGATGATGCCACCTGGGACAAGCTGAGGAGGGCAGCTGTCGCAGCGATGGTATTCGAATCACAGTCCGTGCCACATTTCCATTGTAAATGTGATGCTTATATCCTCTGCTTCCAGGTATGGGTCCACACAATATGTTTCAACTCAAGCTTCCAGTGCCATAACACTGACCGAGCTATGAGGGCATAGAGGAAGAGAGTCTTTGTAAGTACAGTTCATTATAATGGCCATGTGGTATATATTGATAAGCTTCTATCAATTCAAACCACATACATACAATGACATTTATGATTCTTTTAATTTCAGATTGCACCTGTAAAGCACCCTAGGACGGCCTTAGAAGAGCTGTTTGCAGAGGAGGAACAAGACATGCAGCAGGTAGCCCCTCAACAGACTCAGAACATTGGTGAGCGTCTAGAAATCCAAACCTGATCTGTCATTCCCATCTCATCTGACCCAGTTCTGTAGTGGTGGCAAAAGAGGGACACGTTGCCACTTTTACAGGATATAGCACAAACCTCCTCCACTCTGTCAGAGAGGATAATCTCTACAGCCGGAGATACCATCAAGAACCCTCCCTGAAAAAGCAGACATGCTCATATTCTTGCATCAGAATTGTTGATGTTCATTCTGTGACTCTGAAATACAGTAACAGTTTTTTCAAAATGTCATCTGGGCATACATGTCTGTTTTTCTAAAGAGGATTTGTACTGTATATTTGCACAGTTTATCACTTTTAGTTTTATTTAATTTATGTCCTTTTAAGAAAAGGAGAGTTTAGCAATCATTTATCATGTTCAAGTGTTAAGAAGACAGTATATTCCTGACTTTGTTTGTGCCTTTTTTATTTATTGCATCAGTCTATTTATATTTAGACTGTATATGTTGTTTCAACCTGTTCAAGTTGAATATGTTTCATGTTTGGAAAAAATAAAATTGTTCTTTTTGGTGCAGAAGACTGTAAAACAGTCAAAAAATACTCAGGAAATGTTAAGGACTTGAATTGGAAAGCAGAATTGACAATGGCATTGATATTGATAAAATCTTACCAATTCCCACCCTTACCCTGGACCTTGTGGACCCCGCAGCAGGCCCCATGGACCCTGCAGCAGGCCAGCGGGGCCGTGGACCCTGCTATTCCCGTTGTTCTTGTGGACACACCACACATTTTTGTCCCAAATAACCACACTGAAAACATTTGGGCTGTCCTGAACTTGCACACACCATAGAGGATCTGTCACCATATTTATGTCACAGTCTTCTGCCATGCTTTTTCTGTGTTGTCCTCTCACCTGGTAGTGGGCAGAGATGACCAAACCTGCACTACAGCTGAGCTGCACACCTGAGAGCATTATAGTCATGTTATCCATGAAGTCTCTGCATCATTCTACTCTCATCGCCACAGCGTCAGTTTGCCTGAGTACCTTACCTGATTCAGTGTGTGCTGCACTCGGCTTGTTCTGTGATCCTCGGCTCTTGAACCCCACTCGTCCTCAAACCGCTCCCACTAAGAACCATTCAAACTACGGATCTGGATCTGAGCTTTATGTGTGAGCTGCCAAACAGATACTGAATGAACGGCTTTAGCTTCAAAAATCAAAATAAAGTCTAACTTTGAACCATCAAAAGATGGAATCAAATCACATATCAACAAAGACGGGAGTGACCGGCAGCTCACAATGCCTTTATCAATCTGTAATCGACCACAGTTAGACCGGGCATTGCAATTTCTGAGCGCTCGCTTTCTTGGTTCTTACGCTCGCTGTTACTTCTGTGATCCCTGTGCGGTGATGTTGAGTTTTGGCACTTTGGGGGCGGGGCATTGCATAGACAGCCTTGTAATCCCACTACTTTCTGATAAGTCACTTAAAACATTACTTGATACTGGTCAGAGCCATTCAGAGGTACAGTACGGCTGCAATTCCGTAATCCGAAGCAACCAATCAGTTTAATGCCCGCCCCGAGTTCTCTGATTGGTTGACAGCTGTGTCAGTCACATTTGGGCTTTTGCACAATTTGAGCCAGCGCACAGCAGAATTTGAGTGGACTTGGAGAGATGAGCGAGCGAGAGAGACGGGTTGAACTGCTGTCTGCCTGTTCACAGAGGAATAATCTGTGCACGAGCATGGAGAGAAACTCAGCGTAGGAATGATTTTTGATCGCTCAACCTTAAAATTGCACGAAGAAAAACTTAGGTTTACTTCAAAAATCTTTCTTTTTGCGCTCGCACAATTTATTTTTTTGCGCTCAAAGTTTCCCATTGCTCGCTCATAATTTTGGCACAAATACAACCCCATATGAGCAGAAAGTGGTATAACTGTGATTAGAGTTTTTATGCGCTTGGGTTTAGGAGAGATGGCTGAACTGTTTTGTGTTGATCCTGTGGAAATGAAGATGGAGGTCATAAATCTCCAAAGTGAGGTCCGGCTAAAATCCCAGCAGCATTCACAGCATTTCTGGAGTTTGGTTGAGCCAGACAATTATAAATGGCAGCTTTAATTGAGTCAACATATTTGTGTGAATCAACCTTTTCAGACATTAAGGTAATAAAATCAATGTTCAGAAGCAGACTGACACATCAGCATCAGAGTCTACCTCAGTAGATCCACTCCTGCTTCCAGCTCTCTGAATCCATGCAGTGACTGAAACTATGCAACACATGGATGTGACCATATGATGGTAATATGTGAGTTCAGAAGGTTGCACTATTGCACTGTTTAGAAATGTTTTGACAGCATATTTGAATGCGGAAAAGATGCGCATTGGAATGACTTTTCTTTGATTATATATGTGACCTGTTTTACAATTTTATAACTGTAGAGAATGTTTAAAATGTAGTTAGGAGAAAAGTGTGCATATGTAAGTGATTTTGAGTTAAGTTTTTCAACTTGGAATGTTCCCTTTTCACCATTTTGAAGCATTAAAAATGCATTTATAGGTGTACATTTAAGTATTGTTCATTAATTAGTTTACAAAATGCTGGTGAATGTTATATGGACATTATGTGTTCCGTGTCAATATATTTGAAAATGTATCCAAAATAAGCACGTTTACCTGTTCTATATGGAAATTAGTGGTCTGAATAAATCTGACAAAGCACCTGTAGCTCTCTGGCACATTCATTGTTCCAAAGTAACCCAGAGACAATGAAAGGTTGGAGACCTCTGAACTATGTGCTTCATAAACAGCCAGATATGATTTAAAATGAAGTAAATTCAACATTAGACACTGCAGTGAGAGAGAGAGAGAGAGAGAGAGAGAGACAGAGAGAGAGAGAGACAGAGACAGAGACAGAGACAGAGACAGAGACAAAGAGACATACATCGAGTTTTGTTTTTATTTTTTGGTGTTTTGGCAACTGAATTCATCCCTGCTTGGAACAATTAGGACAGAATGACCCATCTGTAGCAGCCACACGAGCAGCGCTCATGGACCTCCGGTACATGTTTTTTGGGGACTGTGGGAGGAAACTGGTGTACCCGGTGGAAACTCACACACACACAGGAAGAACATGAAAACCAGCAGGATTCGAACCATGACTTTCTCGCAGAACCACTCTGCCACTGTTACACCGCCACCGTACACATTAGTCAACCTTTTTTTAAACTATTGTTGGTGCACTCTGAGGAAGTCTCTACCACACCTTTGGTTCTGAGAGAGGGAGAGAGAGAGAGAGATACAGAGAGAGAGAGAGAGAGAGAGAGAACAAGAGAGGCAGGCTTGTCTTTCTACTCATATATGATATCATAACCCTTTTATGATTTAAAGTCTCACAAGTTGACAGATTTAAGTTTTTTTCTTTGTTGTGGAACTGTAACATCTTCATGACAGACCTTATTCTAATGCAAAGAGGACCCACAGTCTTTTTGGTCCTGGATGACTCCCACCAGTACTCTCTTCAACTCTTCCTGTTCAAGATGAGGATAAAAATGTATTTGTGAGTGTGTGTGTGTGTGGACGCATCATCTGGAGTAGAGCAGTGTCGTGGCTGCTTCACTCCATGAGGGGGAGCACTACAGGAAGTGCTCCTCATCAAGCAGGAGAAAGAATAAGAGGATGATATCAAACAGGAGGATGAAGAGCAGCAGGAGGAGGAAAAGGAGGAGGAGGTGGAAGAGAGGGAGGAAAAAATGGAGGAAGATCAGAGATCATGACAAATGATGACAGACACTCGTGTCACTCTGGACATGTTAGTAGTTAATGTCCAGAATCATTAGCTCCTCTTATCAGATTCTTCCCTGCTGTCATGTTTCTAATCAATATGATTTAACTGACTTATGTTGCACAAACGGAAAAAAAACCTGTTTTTTCTTAGGTCTTTCTGGGGAAATACTCATCAAGAACGTAAGAACGGTCAAGACAGTCAACATGAGAGTCAGTACTGGAAACAAACAGCTTCTGTTTGTTTCCAGTGCACAAGCACCACATATATATATACATATATATATATATATATATATATATATATATACACACACACACACACACACACACACACACACACACACACACACACACACACACACACACACACACACACACACACACACACACTCAGACTGTACATATATAGATATATAGCCCCTTGTGTCCTCAGTTCAGTAAAGCCAAAATGGACATGGTTGAAAATCTATATTCCAATAAAGTCTTTATTCATTCTCTATAGTTTTACACCACTAAGACAGTGATATCAGCACATAACATTTGTCAGTTACTGGGAAGGAAGCCAATCAAATAAGTAATTTCCTAAAGGGCAGAAATAAAACGGGATGTTCCAGATTCACTGCTTTGACTTGCTATTGATGTTTTAATCTGTACAGACGCACAATTTGTACAAAATTAATCTAGATATATAACACTACATGAAACAAGGTAAATCATATATACAATATTAAATGAATCATATAGTACAGATCACATACAAAAGGACACTTTAAGTTATCATGTTTTGAAAATAAAATGTTAAAATAAAAAGAGATTTGTCCTGTTTGAAAGTGGATGTCCTCGGAACGGGCTCTGGCCGATGGCGTTCCTCCGGGTCAAGGGTACATGTTTAACATGGTACTTCTAATGAACATCTTTTTGCATTCAGGCAAATACAGTATAAATACAGTTAACAAGCCAAGTCACAATGTCTGTTTATTTTTTAGCATCTGGCATTTTGTTGGCCATGTGAGCCCTGCCTGTGTGAGCAGGGGATGATGGATGACCTAAGACGGAAAAGTCCACACTGAACCTCCGGAGACAAAGACGAAGGAAAGCAACATGGCAAACTGAGCTTTTCCTTCAAACAATGGTACTCACTGGAGGGCATCTCGAACCTCTTCTCTCTTAAAATGGCTTATGAAGTAATTAGAACGTCTCAAACACAGAAACCACGACATGTCTACATGCTCTATTGGTTAAGACTGAAAACAAGAGTCGAACAATAAAATGACAGCATACATGAAACTACAGGATGGAGAAAAGAGCAGTAGCAACACAAACATGCTACAGGTTTTTTTTTAATGATCTGGTCTAATAATCTGATTTCAGCTGAATATTTTATAATAGATCTGTTCTATCTTTAACGTACCAACAATGTAAAACGGTGCTTCTCTAGGTGTGGTGGGGGTTAGGGGGATGCTTTTCCCTGTTGATTCGAGTAAAAGTGAGAGATTTAAATAAAAACCCTCCAACAATCAGAAAAGTCACTTTCTGTTCCCTCTATCCAACCCAACAAACACTCCTCAGTGAGGTCTTCTCCTTTCCACCACAAACTAATAACTTCATGCATTTTGCATATAAAAGAAAGGTAATGATCCATGTCTATTTAATAATCTCAGCATAAATAACCTCTCACACTAGTAGTTAGCAAACACGCAGTTTTATTCTTCATTTTCCACTCTAATCCAGTGAGTACCATTATTTGGTCCACCTCCAAATATTGCCAAGGAACAGAAGGATGCAAGCATAGAAAGAGCAACACATGGCACTTAAACAATAAAATGGAAAGTCTAGATGTCCACAGGACAAATTCTACTTTCCTTGTCATCTTTCTCAGACACTGCAAGGCTCTGGACAGGCCTTGTTTTGGTCGAAGAGTGTGAAAGAAAACTTTGAACTGGAGTCTGGTAAGAGAAAACAGAGAAGAGTCATGGCACCGAAGAAATGACTGATTCAGCAAAAACAAGACAGACAACAGAATGAAGGAAAGTCTTCCTCTGAACCAAAAGGAAAATCAGAAGAGACCAGGAGAGGGTCCTCAGACTGAGTCTAGAACCAGAAGAGACTAGGAGACGGTCCTCGGACTGAGTGGATGTCCATTCCAACAGGAACATACTTCTGTGCTGTCTAAACTCCACATTT
>OMNM01022117.1:5913-19142 GCA_900302745.1 Parablennius parvicornis | reverse complement strand
AATATCTGAACGCTGTGAAGACAAACACGGGTCCTCGGGGTCTGATTGTTAGAACATGAGTTCTTCCAGTCGAGACATGAGAGCTGCTTGCACATTCTGCTCTTGTCTCTGGCTTTGCGCTGACCACAACTCCTGTTTCTTGATTCTGAGGGAAGGTCTACAACGCTCCATGCTCTGCAGAGTCTGATAATGATGCGTCCAGCCAAGACTCAACTAACACGAGTTTCTCATGAACTAACCCAAAACTTGAAGCTCCACATGTTAATTCACACTTCAATGCTTCAGCTGGCCGACTTGAAGCAAAGCGATTGAAAGCAAAACTGACGGGTCAAGGCTTTTAACCGAGATGAGCGTTTGATTCATGCAATTAAAAAGCAAAGAGGATCTTTCAGTATTAAGACGCTGAGCTTTGCAATCAATAGCAACATTTTTCTTACAAGTTTTACTGTTAATTAAATTATACAGAAGAAATCCAATGAAAGCAGTTCGATGTTTATAAAATGGACTAAAGTATTAAAATGATAATTGGATTAGGAATCCTTGTCTGAGAAAACTATGAAGATTAAAAAAAAGTGTTGACTTTACATGCATTAATTTCAACCGTTCTATTAAACTGTTATAATAACACATGACTTTGAACTTGTTTCCGCAGGTATCCAATGACACACTCAAGTGGATGTTAGACATCAAAAAGCCCTTTTATACCAAAACACTCAAGCATCTTCTTTCTGCTCAGTGACTCTGCAGCCACAGTACAATACCCATTTACGAGTGAGAACAGTGTTGATGAACTACACTTTGAACCAATGTTCAGTCAGTGAAGGTACTTTTATCAGCCTCGGTAAAATATACACATTGCTTCTCAAATCCAATGTCAGAGTACATGAATGCACCAAAGTGTGAGGAGTCAGAAAATGGGACGTCTGCAGATGAACGTGACATTTGTTGGTAAACTGCAGCAGAGGCATTGTGACTTCAGACTCAGTGTAATTTACATTATTAAGAAAAGACACAAAAACAGACAAAAACGTGATTTGTGCTTACATTGTGTTGCATCATGTTCACAGCACCCATTGGCAGTGCAAATGCAGATGACAAAACTTCAATTGAAGGTCTCATTCTAATAACCAAATTTCCAAAAAGGCTGGGACAAGGAGTAAAAAGTGAATAAGATGGGACATAGTCTTCTAAAATTCAGACAAACTCATATTTTATTCATAATAGAAATCACCAAATGTTGAATGCAACAAGTTTTAAATTAATCTAAATGAATGTAATTATGCAAAGTCAAATTCTTTCCTGGGTAACATCTCAGTGTGTTGTGATGAGTCTGTAATCATCAGCAAGGAGATTTCTTGCTGGAGTTATCGAAAAGAAAAGTTGTCTTATTCTGGCTAATGCAGGATTCTAGCTGTTCAAAAGCCTTTTTTGCAGTGTGATTTAGAATCTTTTCTATGATATAACAAATGTTTTTTTGGATCAAAGGTCTGGAGTGCAGAGGTCAGTTCAGCACCCAGACTGTGAACTCCTGCTTGTGTGGTGAATGCGGTAAGTGAGGTAACGTTCTCTTACTGAAATACAGGCTTTGACTAAAAGTGACCTTCTCTGGATGGGAGCAGATGTTTTAAAACCTATATCATGTTTTGTTTTGGTAATGTTCTCTATGAAATCTGATGAAAAATAAAGTTGATAAAATCTATATCCTAAATTATTCTGATTCTGATCTATTTTTCAGCAATGATGGCACCTCTACAGATAAGCTGCTCACATAGTAGGTACTAATGCAAACCCCATACCATCACAGGCTTTTGATCTGGGAGCTGAAAAAAACCACATGCACTGTTTTCCAGTTCGAAATCATGCCTGTCCTTAGTGCAGTGGTGCTGGAGGGCTTGGATATCATCGGGTCAGACCTTAAGGAGTGCGCAGGGATTTGTCCAGAGTCCATGAATAATTGGCAACATATTAGTAGTGGTTTTCAGCATTAATAAACCTCTTTTCCTCATCTTTAGTGGTATTTTACTAGTGCCACTTACTTTTTTTGCACTTTGTTGTTCATCTTTTTTCAGATATGTTGCTGCCATTACCTAACATTTTTCATGAACCTTTTAGAATCTGAAATGTGAATACAATAAAGAGAAAAAGACAAATGTAAAGTATTGCAGCCAGTTTCTATGTCCATTCTGCAACATTTTTTTTAGAAAGGCCTATGGAAACATGTGACCCTATGTCCCTGTTTATGTAACATCATTTCCAAGTGATAATGCAAAACTTGTTGCATTTTGAGTGTCCGTTCACAACAATGGTGCTCGGGGCCACTGAAAATGCAAGTTTTTTTAAAACGCTGCCACTGCGCATGCACGCTATGGCTGTATTAATTATTCTTCTGCACATGATAGACGGACAATACCAACAACTGCGGCCTCCCGAGTGTCATGAATCCCCCGTCCATATTCTTGTCTATCTAAATGTCCGTTTACTCGCCATTGTTAATGTCGATACCGTATTGTTCTCTGCACATGTGTCTGTGTGGTTTCATCACAAAAATAACCAGCAGCACCACTTCCTGACCTGGTATCTATATCGTTTTTACTGTTTCTGCCATTTCTGTGTAAACTAGCATCTTTTTCCAAATGTTGGCATGTAAACGCATACTCACCGTGCTGGCAGTGAGAATGAAACCTGCTGCAACAAACACCACTCGTGCAAAAGAAAAACCTTTCAAACTGTCATCTGAATCCTGTGTGAAATAAGCAGTTTAGGATAATTCAATAATAACTTTTGAAAGCTCTTAGGTTTTTGGTTTAAAATAGGTTTGGGAAGACAGTGTCTGAAGAAGGTTATTTGAAGTTCACTCTGTCTGCGTTTCAGCGTGTCTCAGAAGCATTTTGTTGCTGTTGTTCAGATCAATACATTTCCTTGATGATTTGTTCAGTCTAAATGGAGGTGCTGATGTCTGGACCATCTGCTCAAACAGGTAAATAAATCACTCAATTCTGTACATTGTGTAGGTGTCATGAATGCAATAGAGAGTCAGCCATGAATTTGTTGTAAAGACAGACATTAAGCACCATTCAGTATTGCTCATTAGAACTATTGTATACCTCGTTTCAACCATTATTCACTGAAATGGAAGGATTCTGAAATGCAGAACTGGTTCAATCCAAATAGTCTCTTATGAATAAAGAGTAAAAACTAAAACTTGTCAATAATGTGATGAACAAAAAACAAGGTTGTTTTTAATTAAAGTAAGGAATCAAACTCAGGAGCTCACAAAGGGAATCTGGCAGGATAACAGGCACAATCTCACTGGATTAGAACCAGACAAAGCCAAAAGACTTAAAACTCTGAGAGACAAGAAACCTCAGTTTACAAAGAAAAAAAAACACATCAGGAAATGTGTCTGTCCACACAAAACCACAGAAAACGCTGTAGTATTTGTACCAGGCCTGTAGTGGCACTGTAATCCTCTACTATTGTGTTGTTGGGTCCCATCGTTACTGTATGTAAAGGAAGACGAAGTTTCTGAGCAAGAGCTTTTCAAACATAAAAAAATTGTGGTTTTGCTCTTTGAAAACACTGGCTGCGTGTGGATGGAATATCTATCTGATGAGACATTTAGGCCTGTTTCTGTGTGGACAGGCCCGTATTTACAACACTGGTGTAACAATTGTGGTGAGTCAATCAATGCAAGGCCACAGGCAACAATAACAATACAAACGTATTACACAGACTACAGATAAAAAACAAAAAGTAGTGAGACAGACGGAAAGAAAGTTGAGAGAATCATGGTTATAACACAAAATGAAACTGTAAACATGAGGGCAGTGACAAGATATAAGACAATAATACCAGAAGCTCTAAAAATAAACACTGGGTAGACAAAAGACAAAGAAAAACAAAAAAACATAGCCAAACATGAAAAAAGTAGGAGTGTGACAGAGACTAAGAAATGTATGCAGCGTTTTCACATGCTCCTTCTGTTCATCATCTATAAATTTATAATGAGTTTGTTTTATTTAACCATGATCTTTCATTAAAACCATGGAAGCTAAACTGCCATAAAGACAGATATTATTATACTGAAAGTGTACGGTGCACTACATCCAAATAAAGACATTCAAATCATAGAATTCTGTCATGACTGAGGTGCCACAGTGGCTGCAGCCGCAACAACAACTGACCATGCTGTCATATCCTGCTACGACTCATGTGAGGTCACACATAGATCTACAGTACTAAATAAAAGCATAGGCTACCATAATGATTCTATAAGTGTATCGCTACTACCTTCGGCAATCAGGTACAAGTAAGTTTCTATCATGGTATTGATAACTTTTGTCACTCATGAAACGTGTAAGAGCTGCTGGCTCTCTCTGTCCTGCTGTTAGCTCTGTCCTGAAGCATTCTACTTGTAATCACTTTATATACAGTCTTTGAGAAAACAGTTCCAAAAAAATAATGTGACTTCAGCTGAACCATGTAAACAGGGGAAAACATCATTTTTTGAAAGCGTTCCAATTCCGTCTCGATGTTAGCTGGGGTAAAAAACAACTTCTCTGAAATGCTGCAACTGCGTATGCACATCATAGCAGTAGTAGATAGTTCTTCTGTAAGTGTGCAACTGGAAGCATGTTTTTATGACATCATGACAAAAACGAACAACTGCACCCACTCATGGCCGGGCATGCTAACTACATACTATACGACAACAAAACTACATACTATGTTTTCAAAACATTGCCATGAACACACTTTTCTGAAATTAAAATTGCGTTATTACCTGAAACATAGTCTTGTAAACGGGGCCTGAGTGGGTGAATCAGTCATTGTGGTGACAGCTCAGTAAATGTGTTATGAAAACACCATTGTGGTAGAGTGACGTGCTCAATATTAAGACATCCTAATCAAAGGTTATGGTACTAGATCTTTATATCTGCAGTGACCAGTAAAGTGGCCTCACGAGTGAAGTGCACAGCAGAGGGGACTCTTACCTGGTTTGGAGCCTTCAGCCACAGAACCGTTGTAGACCTGGTTCTGAAACTCAGGCCTGTTATCGTTCATGTCGATAACATAGATGTACAGATCAATTGGGTTCTCCACCTGGTTGCCATTCATGTCCACTGCATGGGCACGCAGCTGTGGGAAAAAAAAAGAAGCAAAATTTGCAGTCAGCCCCACACATGTGGTTGAATGAATATTCTAAATGTAGCTCAGATAACTTTTGACACAGGCTGCTGGCTTGATTGATAGGAAACTGTGCAGACCATCAGGACCGGAACAAACTCAGCGCAACCTTGACTTTGTTAATTGGCAACTTCATTTATCTGGCAAATATTCTATTTCTTGTCTGCCAACAGGGCATGAGTAGCCAGTTGGTGTCTTGGCACGGACTACCACAACACAGAGAGGGGCAAAGTAGTGAAATGTTCCAGACACACAAACAACACCTATTTTGTTGTTAGCACAGCCAGAGGCCTAAAAAATATCTGAGAGGTGTTGCTGTTCAAGCTGTGGCTTCTTCTTCTTTCTTTTTTGGGGGGGTTCAGGGAGAATGTTTGTCTCTGTTTGTTTTGACAAAGCCAACCATTTGGATGGATGTCTCAGGTCTGATGAGCTGTTCCCTGACAATGCACAGTGTGAGAATAGAGTGAGCAAAAAGGACGGGAACGAAGTGAGAGAAAAAAAAAGGCGACTGAGATAGAAAGGAGCAGAGAAGAGTGACTGAGTCTTGTGCAAGTAAATGAGAGATGAAAATACAAAGAGGCAGTGTGGGGGTGTGGGGGCTTGAACAGAGAGAGCTGACAAAAGCAATCATCATCTACACTGGGATGTCTTAATCTCCAACACTGCTGTTACACACCCTCCACTCCGCACCAATCCCTGCTAATGATATCTAACATAACGCAAAGCTTTGTAATAGCCCTGGAACCAAACCGGCACTGTTCACCAGGACTTACATTACTCTCATTCAATTGCCTAGAATTTCATATTCTCTGCAGAAATGTTATTCAATCACAGCTTGGCTGGTAAGTGGAGAAGGGCTCTCATTCTGGCTAAAACAGACACGCTGGCAGCAAAATATTTTGTGTGCAGGCAGTAGAGGAGGATCTGCCTGTCAGCCTATTTGCAGGAAGTCATGATGGACTGTGGGGTGACATGAAAGATTGAATGGCAACACCTGCCTTCACCAAAACACAACTAATCATGTCGGCTTTTGTGGCTGCCTGTCAGGGATGTATCACACCGTACGTAAACACTCGGTCACCTGGGCATTCACACGCCACACATCCAAGCCCCAATTCAGACTCATGTTTACGCACATTAACACAGACACCGACACCGACAAGCACGACGGCACACGCTGGGGGAGCCGCACTCAGCCAATCACAAGAGCCCTCTTTAGCCACTTAATGATCCTCAAGATGCTCGTTTTCCATTGGCTGAAGCACAGCAAACAAACATGGACAGGAGACCCAACAAACAAACAGGCTCAATCTGTTTTCTCAGCTGTGAGCACTGCACGCTGAGGTTGTGTGACTGCGACATGTGTAACTGCTTCAGCGCATGGGCGTGTGTGTGTGAACGTGTGATAATGAGTGTGCCTTTTCATCTCTTTGTAAAAGTGTGCGTTTTTGGTATGTGTTTTTCTTCTCTGTTTATACAAGGATATTTATGAGTTTCTGCTTTTCTTTCTTGCTGCCAGAAGCACACATGTATATTCTTAGGAGTCTGTTTATATGTTTGCGGTCGTGATGGCAGAATTGGAAATTTGATCAGAGGGCCTGGAAGAGGGTGTTTGATACAGGTTTGCAAATATGTGTCTGTGTGTGTGAAGCATCATCAGTTTTCTTCGAAGTAAGCTTTAGTATGACTGGCTCAATCACCGAGCAGAAACACAGTTTATGCCTGCCCCACTCACCATCGGCTTCATTAACCAACATAAAGACACTGCAAATGATCCACTGCAGAAAAGTGGTTTTGGACGTAATGCTTATATATATTTTAGACCGTTTACATGTTTAATGTATGACGGTGTCCAGAAATATTACCTCCTCAGTTACCACAACTGTCATAATGTACAGTTTAAAACAAAGTCATACGCTTTGCAGCCTGCAGTGTCCTCTTGGTCAGTGGTTTGCAACTGATTTTTCATAAAGCAGCCCCCAGACTGCATCTTAAGAAAGATCGAATCAAAAAAACCAAAACATAACAGAGAAGCCAGGTGGACACACCCAGTCTCCCAACATGAAAGCATTGAGTAGTTTTCCCAGGGTGCTAAAGATTATTAAAAGTATCTAACTAGCCTAGAACTGGACAAATGTGCAATCTGCAGGAATATAGTTGGTGCTCCAGCAAATGCCTGTGATTATATTTAATGACTGTTTCGAGCATATGGAAAATATTATATCAGACAAATATTGGCATTTACAGTGATTGCCACTGTCAGCTTCACAGTTCCAAAACCATGGCTTTAGGCTTGCTAAATATCAATATAAATTATTCACATCATACTTCCTGATGTATTTATGGATTTTGCACATCATAGTCCTGCAGCTATTTCATACATATGTACACTATATCGGATGACTGTCACTGGTGTGATCAAGTACAACAAAAACTTCTCTGTCCACAACAGAAGATGCATTCATGCAAACCAACAAGCCAGAGAGGGAGAATAGAAATTTCTGACATCCAGACATTCTCATATTTGCTCAGTTCTCATTGTGCCCTGCTGCCTCGCAGTAGCTCTGTCTGACAAAAGTGAAGCTCAGGCTAACACCCACTCTCCTCACCTCACAGATCACTTCCCCCTGGTGCTAGTCTGACAAAAACAGCAGCCTCATCTCTCTTTTCTCTTGAACCCAAAACTAACAAGCAAAGTTTGGCCTGTGAGAGCACAGCAGTGCTGGGAACTTCCTGTCAAGTTGAAAGAAAGTGAGCCATTGACTAAATTTCCCTTGGGTCAGACGCCGGCTATATTCCCTGGCACTAAATCATACATCACATCACAAGCAGCAAGGGTCCACGGAGTCTAAATAGGAGGTGAAATCAACTTGAAGTGCCCTCAACCTAACATGCTGTTTTCACTACTGCCTGTGTCAAATAAGAACTGTTTACTGAGAGGTTGTCCTTTCCCAGGGACCAATAACCTGCCTGCTTTATTGATCCCAATTTGCCGGTTGAGTGTAAGAGTTGGTGTGGAGAGACAACAAACACACACTTAAGACAGTGTCAAGAGCCTTAATGCAGCAAGGAGCATAACAAGAGAATGGCTTGAAACCAAAGGACACATACCCACGCTTACAAGTAAAAAAAAAATCTAACGATCAAGAAACATAAATGACGACCATTTGCGATTAGCTCTATTTTGTTAAAAGAAGATGTGTCAGTGTTTGTATTGTGTGCACGCTGCTGAGCGTGTGCAAAGAAGTGTGAGTCTCAGAGCCCCCTACCTTCCGCTTTCCTTCCTCCAAAGACAGGAGCAAGCTTTCGAATTAGCTCTATCAGCAGCACAGCCATCTATCACCATGACAGGCATGCAGGCGTTGTGAGCCTGACACCAGTGCTCACCTCAAGAGGAAGCGTTAGTCCGTGCTGATATGAACCAAAACCAGTAATGTGTGTGTATATGAACCGATGGCCCAGCTTTCAGTCAGGTCTCATGTGGTCTGCATATTAAATTCACACATCCACAAAGCTGTTTAACCTGAGGGTCCTGAGAGAGACTTGGTGTGTGTGTGTGTGTGTGTGTGTGTGTGTGTGTGTGTGTGTGTGTGTGTTTGTGTGTATTCTTCTCTTTATAGGAAGCATAAACCAAGAGAATATGAAAAACAATATTGCTGAGGTCAATTTCATCCACAGGTCTAATTTTAAGATTATGATCGTGGATAGGTACTTAGTGATTTGTTATTTGAAATTTGGGAGTAATAAAAGGGAGCAGCATTAAAAAAGAAAAAAACAAACAAACAAATACCCATACTAACGGTATAGTATAGTGCTCAGCCTGAGTCAAAATTTACATAATTACATGTAGGTAAAATAGGCACCGCACACAAGTATTGCACACAGAGAACTGAGTCTTTATTGCAAAGTTGTAGCAAGGATGATGATGACGATGTGTGCGACGTGTTTTACTCTCTTTATGAATTCTGAAATTCAAGATCCCACTGAATGTGTGACATTTTGTACAAAGCAAAATGCTTTTGCTTCAAAGATTTATATATATTCACAACTATGGTGTAAGGTCTGAGGTCACACTTGGACTTTTCTTGAGTGTGTGTGGGGGGGGATCCTATGGGTCACATGCTGACTGACTCTATAGCTGTAAGCCTGCCCTGCTGAAGAGCACAGCTTCTCAGAGTGCATGAGGTAAGTGTGCACCTATGAGCAGGCCTGCTGTGCACAAAGCAAAACCAGAAGCTGCAAGGCAAATAATGTGAGATACGGAAGAAAAAAAAAAGTGATTCTTCTCAGGGAATACACAAATCCAATATCTATCAGCATGCCACACAGACACATGTGTACACCTCTAGAGAAACTTGAGCATGCGCAACCAAAGTTGCACCTGCTCATTAGCTCTGATGATAGAGACAGAAACAATGGCTTACCTTGGCTTTTCTCTCTTTTCCTTTGTTCTACCCATCCTTTGCTGCTCTGTGCAGCTAAGCTCACTCTAAACTGAAGCTTAAGTGGCAGTGCGTTTTGTCAAGGCATTCTTCATTTCATCGCTGGCTTCAGCATCAATCAAGCCCTGGAGAGGCTGGTGTGAAGGCAGCATACATCAGAAAACAGCTCTGAATGTGCTCCGAGTTGTGTTTTTGTTTTGGCAGATGAGCATTACACCCAAAGGTAGATGAAAAAGAGAAAAGCCAAGGCACATTTCCACTAGGATGAATGTGAGATAATGAGACAGATGTAACTAGAGCTGTTGAAAGTGCAGAGTCAAACAAGGCAGACGGGAGTCGTTTCTTCCTTACATGGAAAGAGGCTCTCTCCTCTCTGTCCAGGGGTTGGGTGACAAACATGTTGCCACTGATGGGATCTATGTTGTAGATGCCACTCGGTGGTTGGTCAGCGCCTGCTCCAGTGATGCTGTAGCGGATGCCGACATCCTTATCCTGATCGGAACGGATCTGAGGATACAACCAGAGGAAAGAAGTTTAGCAGAGAGGAAAAAATAAATAAATCCCCCCCCCCACCCCCAGTCTTTGCTTTTCAGGCTTTCTGCGAACTTGCAATGAAAAGTACAAAATGTTCAGAGCACAGTATGTGGCATAAATTGTCAAAAGCACGTTGTGAAGGATAACTAAAGGCATGAGTAAAAACTGAGCGTACAGGAGCTGTTTGATAGATTCACTGATGATAACGTTTCTGCAGAAAGCCTTCTTTTGTGTTAACACTTTGAACCTACAGCCTGAAGGTGGAAATAGGAAATTGAACCATGTGCAAGGAGGAAAAAAGATCTGATGCCAGCGGATGCGACCTGTTGAGCTTTTGGTTTTCTTTGTCTTAACAGTGGCATCCTAAAAGTTTTTTCTCAGTGTAAAACACATTTTTGCCCAGCTAAAACATGAATTGCTAAGGGTTATTGTTCCGGAATATGTATATATAAATGCCTTTATTCTCAGCTGCATATGACTGATCCTAACTTCTCAGTGCATTTTTAACAGCTTGGTTGTTATTTGAAACACAACTCAAACTGTGAGTGATTTATTTTACTTCGGGCAGGTGTCAATGTTAATGGATGCAGTGTCATTGTGAAGAAAATGTCAATATTTTTGTTCAGTGCCTTGCAGCCTTTAAAGAAGACAAGATGACATGTCTTTTGCAGCATTTCTTCCTGTGGGACTGATTTTCTATAGGATTGAACAGTTATCAAGTGCCTCTTAAATTTGCTGCAACATTATCGTTGCACTGAATAATTCAGCAGGTCTGAAAGTGTCACCATCACTAAGTTGGTATACAAGCACTTCCACCTCTTGACATTCATGACGCTCCTTAAATGTATAAAAAAAAAACAAAAAAAAAAACATTTAATTTGTTGGACCTTTATGGTTAAAAACAACAAGCGGCACATAGTAATTCAAGCAGTTTTACTGCTTTTGTAAATGACAGAGTGAAAACAGATGTTTTGCTGGAGCAAAATGTCACAGAGAGCGTATCTTGACAGATAGAGGGGTTAAAGGAGTAGATGACAGTTTAAGAAAAGCCTTACTTGCTATTGATATCACTCTCATGTCCATCAACACAAACAGAAAGCTCGGGGTTGCCAACTGTCAGGCTTTTGACTCAGAACTCACACTTTCTCACATTTTCTAACCATGAGCTGCAGTTTTTGCTCAATGCTTACACCGAACATGTTGAAACAAAATATTCTTTTGTGCATCTACTACTGAAAATCACACTAAGCAAACCAGGTGCTAACTATGCAAATGATGGTTATTCTGTATTTATTGCATTTATTGCTTAGTCTACCTATCCCACATACAATTTGTCTTCATTTGGATGTTGGATTTTGATTCGCGTATGGTTTATTAAAACCCCCCAAAATATTCTTCCCTGTCGTCGCAACCCCGTTATCTCACTACCATCAAAAACGATTTCACTTCCACCTGAAAGTTCACAGCAGCTCTGGAAGGTTCCTCCAAATGTTGGTCAGCATTGGCTGGAATACTGAATCCAGAAAAAGAAAAACAACTTGTTCTGGCAGCTATAACACAATCTACTTCAAAGCACCATTAAAGCCAATAATTAGATATCATTTAACCCTCACAATAAAACTGATTCTATAATTCACTGCAGCAATCAAACAAATGGACGACATGTATTCAGTGAGCCGTGAAGATTTATTGTCACTGTAGAGAGCCACAATAGCTGTCTCTTGCTTTCTGCTTCTGATTTCACATATGTGAATTATCTGTTGTGAAAAAAACAAAAATCATCATACAACCCACTCAAAAATTTTCAGTCATTTTTCTTTTCAGTCACGTTATGTGTTATTGTATTTTCCACCAGAGTTGAAAGCAGGTATGTACTCGAGAAGGTTGTCAGTCTGGGGACAAACTGTAATTACAGAAATGCTTTTCATGTAATTACGACCCTCCGTGAACCTGAAGTGAGGAGATCAGAACGATCTCACCCATATAATTCAGAGGATGCTATTTTCATCATCTGCAGAACCACAAGAGCTCGACACACACAGAAGCCAAGTGCAGATGCAGTATCAAGGTGAATTAAAACCACATTAGAGCACACTTCTACAAATCCTCAACAGTAAATACAGCCCGTGATTACATGGAGCCCTCAATTATTACAAGGTATTCTTGGAAACAATGCACTCAATATTATAGAAAAGGTCGACCTGCAGCTGCTCTTCAGAATGGGCAGAGTTTAAGTGGATTGTACTTCAGTTCATCTGTGATTTTCTTTCCTGCTGAAATGTTTGTTACTTGGAGTTGAAAAACTATATTCAGTTTCACACAGAACAAAGATGCTTGGAGTGATCAAAGTTTGCTTCATCCTGAGACCCACGTGTCTTCTATACCACTTTATTCAACTTAGTTACACACCTACAATGTTATTACAGCTACAGTTACAGTCACAGTGACAGTTACAGTCACCGGATAACATGCAAACTCCGTACATAGAGATCTCCACCCTTGCTTGAAAGTTCTTAACAATGCACCTTTTTGCAGCCCTGCATTTCTGTTAATGCCTCAGAGATGGTCTCCGTGTGTTTGTGGTGATCACTGCACCACATTGTGTGTTTTAACAATCAGAAACCTTCTCAACAATCAAGTGAAAACAGTAATTAGGACACTGAACATGACAATGCATAAAACCACTCTGATTACACTAGTAATAATTCCCAGACTCACATATTGATAATAATTCTGGAACTAGAACTGATTATATCCATTATGATATATTCATATTTTGTAGATTAATTGATAATGTACACAATCAAGTAGTCTGCTAAATGTATTCATATTTCATGCCCTCATAGATGAGCCTAAAAAACAAAACAAAAACAAAACTGCACTTTCTTAAATAGATGAGCATAACATTTACAAAGTTGTGATGAGGAACATCAATCATCAAAAAACAGTAGCTGACAATTATGTTGTTTGTCTTTTTCAATGTGTATTTCAGTTGCTACTTAAAAAAATTAAAATAAAAAAACAGCTCCACTATCACATTTTTGTCTGACCTCACTTCAAGCTTTG
>OMNM01022107.1:3882-19086 GCA_900302745.1 Parablennius parvicornis | reverse complement strand
ATAAATTGCACTTAATTATATAGCAGTGATATAAGTATTCACATTTTTCTTCATCAACAAGTTTTAGGTGTATTTGCCAATGTTGTCACACACAAATATGAAGAAAAACACTCGTGCACAAAGCAGCAGACTCTTATGCAATGTTGGGAAACGAGCATAAAACTTTGTCCCAAGTGAATATATCCATGATCCAGTACTCAAATGTATCACGGTGTCCCTATTTTAATCGTTTGTGTAAACGCAATTGTCAGTTAAATGTTTTAATCCATTAACATGCTGCCGAATTAACCATTTGAAGGGTCTGGTTCAAAGAATTTGGTCTCATTTTAAAAGAGCCTCGGTGATTTTGAAACCTCAACTAAAACAGGTTCAAAACACAATATCAAGAAGCATCTCAGTCCTGGCCAAAGCTACGTACTTGCTAGACCAGAAATCTCTTTATTTTCTGTACAACTCACTGATTCTACCTTATCTATCTTACTGTGTGGAAGTACGGGGTAATACTTATACAAGTTCCCTGAAAAGACTTGTCATACGGCAAAAAAAAATTGTGCAAAATGTTGGCACTGGGGAGCATACCGATCCATTGTTTTCACAATCAAAAATTATCAAATTTATGGATCTTGTGGAGTTCAAAACTCTTCAAATAATTCATAATGCAAAGAATAACTTCTTACCAGGTAATATTCAAAAATTGTGCCTCAACAGAGAAAGAGGAGAGTTAGTTTAAAACTCAAAGTCCACAGCACCCTTAAATGTTTTTGTGTCACAAACTGTGGCATAAAATTAGTATTGAAGACTCCCTCCATGTAGTTTAAAGAGGTACAAGAAGTCTTGGGTTTGTTCCAAAAAAATAAAAGGGAGTGATTTGATGAGTCCAATTGCTTTAAAAAGTCAAATGTCTACACAAATCGAACAAAACTGGATCCTTTAAGAGACCGACTCAAAAACTCATGTGTAGTTTAATGTACTTTGAGTCCAAATCTAGATTTCATCCGTTTCTGCAAAGCTCCAGATATATTTTGAAGGTTATGTCGACAAATTCCAGGTCAAGTTTAAAGTTCTGAGCACGTTTAAGAGGTTGGATATTTTAAGTGTTCATGTCCATCTTTTAATATCTTTGTTTAAAAAAAAAAAAAAAGGGAAGATCTGCTTTTTAGGATGATAAGGATAGATGTAAAATATTTTACCTGGTGGCATAACAAAAAATATGTAGCACCTTTCTACATATTGTCATTAGAAAATACACCAGGAACTGCCAGAGAGTTTGAGATTCACAGTTGTATCCATTTTACGAATTTCAAGTTTCTCCCGACTCACTTTGGGTGACATTGCTTTACAGAAGACGGACTCCTGTAAGGCAAGCTCAAAGCATCAAGTTCCCCTTTAGATGAGCGGCACAGTTTTATGTAGTAAAGCAAAATGATTGAGGTTCACAGGATTGAAATAATATCAAGCACACTGCATTTCAACCACCATAGGGATGCAAAGAACAACTTAGCACAGGGACATGGGCAAAAGGGTCTTTGAAGTTTAATTGAGTGAGGTTGAGGTCTTCAGAAGACTACAAGTCATGCCATCCTGTAGTGGTCTTGCATGGTACAATAGTGCTACAATTGATTAAATCATTATCACATAATCCTCTGGCTACATTAACTCTCCAATAACAGAGCACAGTGGGAGATTATGGGTAACTACCACCATTTCTGTGACTAGATTTGACAAGAAATTCAGAACCTGACCAGTTTAATCATTTCTATGGGAAAATTGGCAATGTCTATAGCCATGCTTATTTGAACGTACTGCAACTCTCCTGCAGTCCAGTCAGGCTCCTCTGTGGCTATGTGCCTATGCAAAACAAACAAAGCCTCCTCCCACTTTTTGATGGAGTGCAACTTCCTCCTGTTAAACGCAAGAGCTGCAACCTCAGGAACAAAAACATACCGACACCCTGTGTTATTTAGAAGCCTTTATTGGTGGTTAACAGTGATGCCTGAAGCCTAAAAAAAGAAAAACATGTGGTACCGTGAGAAAAAAAGAGCCACGATCCAGAGTACTAAAACACAATTGTTCCATGATTTACCAGCTCATCATCTTGATTAACTTCAAGCATCTTCCATGTTGGAACTGAAGAGAGGAAAAAAAAAAAAAACAGGAAATAGATCAGCCTTAATAAATAATTCAAAACTCCCCTCATTACTAAAACATTGCCCTGCTGTTGTATGAACTGCAGCTACCGACTCTCAGGCCGTTTCCACTGAAGAACTGGGAGGTAATGAAACTCATTCATGAGTGTTTCTCTGTAATCCAACAGTTGAAGAGGGTTCAGAGGTTAAATCGATTGTAGAAAGCTCATTTTTCCCCTCACCGTCATTGGCCGAAGCATCCTTCCACACAAGGCCCATCACGGGGCGAGCAGATTTCAGTCGAACACATGAAGTAGATCTGAGAAAAGGGGAAGTAGAGCAGTAGGGTTTCATGTAGTGTCCAGTCTCAAGAATGCACATCAACAAACCGCTGCTGGCAGTAGCGCTACAATGACGACTCCACATCTGCTTATAATGAATGCTGACTGAGGGAGGCAAGTATATGGCTATAAAAACTTTGATTTGCTCCAAGACTAAATGCTTATACTTACATTTAAAATGTACACCTCAAGATTTGAGATCGCCGTTTGATTAAGACACAGAATACCACTGTTTTGTTAATTGCTCTGTGAAAACTTTATCCTTTTCACACACAGGGAAAGATATTGACTCACTTAACAGAGAACTACTTTTGCTTGCACCACAAACAACTGAAGGCAGCCAAATTGATCTGAAGAAAAAAAGACTTAATCATTCATGTCAAACTAAAAGCTCATTCAACATTCATTCAAGCGATATCTCTCGTTCCTGTATAATATGGAAATGCAAAGGCAGCAGCAATTCGTCATGGCAACTGAAAACTAAGAGACTGCTAACCTGGTCAAGGATAACTCAACACCACAACTAGCGTGTGTCCACTCCCGACAGTCAGAACCAGCTTGTCAATTTCATTTTAGAAAAATACATGATGTGCATTTTGAGTTGGGAATACTCGTTTCATTTACTTGGGCCCATGTTCCAATCCAAGCTTTGTTTTGTGTTTATTTAGTCGGTCATGCCATCTATGGTCATTAAAACAAATTAACATAATCAGTAAACTGGTAGATATTTTAGGACCTTCAAAGAATTATTTGTGTTGCTCCAATAAAACATGAGATTGACAGCCAATAACAAATCAATGCACATAATGAGAGGATTCAGACGTCAACAGTGGCAGCACGTCATTTATTTTTACCTCTTCATTTGGGTCCTTGAACTCGCCATCGGGAAGAAACTGGAAGGTGCTGATGGTGAAGCGGCGGATCTGACTCTGGGGATATGATAGCTGAGGATCAGACAGCACGGCCTGGTGTGTGGCCGGGTCCAAGGGGTTTGGACATCTGGGGAACAACAAAAATCAGAGAGCCAATTATATGCATTCTAAAATGTTAAGGGATATCTGTTTTGATGGGAGCTAAAAATGTTAAAATGTGTGTGTTGTCATCCTTCAGTTTTTGTTCCCTCTGCAGCAGTAGGCTCCTCTGCTTATTTACATTCTCCTGCTCACGCAGGAGGTCGTTGAGCATACCCGTTGTAAAGCAGCACCCACACAGCTTTTCCAGAGCGGGGGTAGGCTACACAGAAGTGCACCAGCAGCACCAAACTGGGATCCGGGGAGTTGAGGAGCCGCACTTCTAGGTGGAGAGGTTTCCCCAGCAACATCTGCAGAGGCTGGTGATACTGTGGGTAGTAGCTGCTGTAGTGGGCATCTGAACAAGAGAGTTGTGTGGAAATGGAACAAGATTTATCTTCTAAACCACACTTCACCTCTTCAAGTTGACAAATGAAAAGCTGAAACAATGGATTTTTGGTCACAAGTTACATTTCAACCAACTTGAATTTCTTACCAAAATGTAATACATATATTCACGTTGGAATAAAGGTAATTTACCTTTGGCAATCCTGAGCTGGACTCCAAACACCCCCTGGGTGTGAATTTGAGCACCAAGACTGGGAGATTTAACCACATAGCTCACAGTGAGACGTTCTCCTGGTTCAAACCTGCACTCCACCAGCAACCTGAGAGTGGTGAAGAAACAAAGAAAAGGGGTATTCCCAGGTCAATTGTGGTCTATAGTCTATATATAACTGGAAGGATGTATTTGTGGGGAAGGAGACCAGGTGTACAACAATCTGTGCTTAAGCATTACTCAACATACGATACTTTCTCGTGCAACACCTGCGTCGACTATACCAGGTTTAAAAGTGTGATGTGGGGAGTCTGCATGTTTTAAAAGCCACGTCTGAGAAGACTACAGAACAAATGCTCCAGCTTGATCCCATTTTGAACACATTTCCCGTTCCTGGAGACAACTGGTCATGCTTGTTAACAGAGTGAATGAATAGATGATTTATGATCAGAAGCTGTGAGATTTTAAATGAACTACATCACACTTTTGGTTAAATATTAGATGCTATAGCAGCAAGTACCAAAGGATTATAGTCATTTCAAAATGAGAAACGATACATAAAAAGCAACAGACGACAAGAAACAGCAGTTGGTTCTGTACTTCACTGGTATGTTGAAGAACACCTTATTTCAAAATTAATCCAAGACTAAGCCAACCTCAGATGTTGCCTGCTTCTCCACTGTAGTAACAAAGAGCTCTGACCTGACAGGAGAATCCCTTGTGATGGTGCCATAGTTGAGGGTGATGGTCTGAACCTTGTTGACGATCTCCAACATGTAGACTACCGTTTTTCCAACCACCTGTCAAAACACATTGGAAATTAAATGGTAATTTTAGATGAATAACACACAGCTTTAAAAAAAAATTTTTAAGCAACCGTAATAAATTCGGAAAAATGGTTTTCAGTCCGATTATGTACAGTTGGCCATCAAATCAAAGGATCAAATATTCTGTTGGAGCATCAGCATCCAAAAGCTTGACAGAAGTGTCGGACAGTGGCAGCACATAAACCAACGAGGGCTTTACTGCTTTTCATGTTTCACAAAAATGGGGAAAAAAATTCAATAATAATAATAATAATGACTTCATTCCCTTCAGGGAGCTTTCCTAGGAGGATGAATATCAAAGTCTTTCTATCCTCAAAGAATCTCTCGCTCTCAAAAAACAGATGTTTGAAAAGAGCCGTCTTACAATTGGGGTTGACCTATATTCAGTCCAATGTGCTGTTTTCTGGATGACAAAGTTCTGTTGCACAAAGGAATAAGATATCAGAATTTTGCCACACAGGAAATACTTGTGCAATTGATTTATTTTGGTCCATTTCATGAAACACTTTGGACTTTAAAAAGAATGTGTTTGTTAACATTCAGCATGTCCAAATAGGAAACGCTGACTCTGCTTTATTTTTGAAAACCAGTCTCACCACTTTGCGTGCGCCACAGCCATCCATTGGGACCTTAAACAGGGCGTATTCAGAAGTGACTTTCACAGGTTTACAGGTGGAGTTGCTGGCAGCAACGAGCAGAGCGGGGGAAAGCGGGGGCTCCGTGAGGGAGGCGGGCACAGAGAAGACAAAGTGGCGGTCAATAGTGCACTCTAAGGGGGGGGAAAAAAAAAAAAAAAAACACACACACAAACACATTCACAAACAGATACACACACGTAGTTATGTAAAAGGTCAGGTGAACAAAAGGTCAGAAATCTCAGGAGGCAATTGATAATGAGACCCAAGGTATCTTATACCCTTTTCACTTTCTGAGTCACTGCCAGCCTGACTCACGCTGGGCCGCCCATGAATATGTCTCTTCACACATCCAGCAGCTGTAGCTGCTTACATTTCCCATGCCCAAAACAGCTCAACTGCACTTAGCTAAGTGGCATCAAAATGCCAGTGGGGACAGACTGCAGCTCACCATCCATGGGGTAGTAGCAGGCGGGGGGGTGCTTGTTGAAGCAGCAGCCCATGGAGATGCACTGTGGCTGGGATACAGAGCTGGATCCGCAGGGGAGACGCTGTTCGCGGGGAAGGTTGCACTCTGAGGGACAGCATGACAAATGTCAGCCATGCAGTTAAAATTACTCTGAATGGCCTGGAGAAAACACCCTTTGGCAAATTGAACAGCCTTTGAGAAGAGTAAACAGAAAACGTAGTCCACCTTGGCTGGACCCAGGGACGACAACTGGACAAGAAAACTTGGACTGCTTGAGCCCAACCGCTGTCGCGTAGATGATATTGATGATGTACATTTGACCCTTTGGAGACAAAAATGATGAAGTTATTGAGAACCTAAAATGTTTGACTTGTGCGGGTTTTTTTTTTAAGTTCACATAGAAGTCTGGGTCAGTACTTGCCTGCACGCTCATATGACACCGAGCGTTTAACTGAAGACTCAGGCTGATTTTACCATCGCTTGTCTGCCTCGCAGAATACCCACAGTGCTTTGGGGCTTCTTGAAGCTTCATTTGATTCCCCTTGATGTCTGAGAAGGGCAAGTCGAAACATACAGTTAGTTATGTATACTTTAAACGTCACCATTATAACTTTGAACAAAGTGAGCAGAGTTCAAGCATTCTCCAGCCTAAACAGGAACCGGGGCCCCTCCCCACCACCCAATGTACACCAGAGCCCCTGAACCATGTCAACATTCAACTCATGCAGAGCTGATGGCAACCATATGCACCTGGAACATATAGAAGACTATATAAATCCACACACACACACACACCTTTAACCACTATTTCTGAAACCGAGCCAGATGGGAGCTCAACAACCATCTCACGGGAGGAGCACTGGAGTCGAGCCTTTGGAACAACAGGCTGGCTGATGGTGGGGCTTTGAGGAGTGTGGACGAGAGGTGGAGGCGCATGCCAAGGGTCTGGAGTACTCTGATAGAGGCACTGCAGGTCCACAATCCTGTACTGCGCAGCAGATAGGTCCCACAGCCTTATCGGTAAGGAAACGGACGTAGGAGTCTACAGCAGAAGAGAAATCAATAAAAATCACCAAAAAGCAACCACGCATTAGTTCCAGCTACTGCGTTTAAAAATAAAGTCTGAATTGAGCTCAACTCACGCACAAAAAATAAAAGTTCTCACCAGCTGGCTTGCATAGAACATAAAACTCCACCCGGCACAGATGCACACAGGGCGAATGCTGCTTATGGTCCATATGGGAGTAATCATAAATATAAGTTGCTGACTACGAAGAACTGCTCGTCTGTGCTCTACATACAAGCAAGACTGGAGTTTTAAATTGCTGCAGTGACAACACAAATGGTACAAACTGCCGGCGTCAGCAATACACCAAAGACAATTCTGGGATTCAAGGCACAAATTTCTTTAAATACAGCAACTTCATTATGAAATCAAGTTGAGTTTTTCCTTTGTTAATTCAACATGGACTCTTCATACTAAACATAAAAACAGATCAACCCGCTAACATCCAAAATTTTGTATTTCCTTTACTCAAATAAACTGGAAATTGCATGTTACATTCTTACACCATTAGTTTTGGACCTTAAATTTTTTAGAGATGTGAATAGTTTGCATTAAACTCCTGAATAACCACAATTATAACCAGTAAGAGGGCGTGTAATCATGACAAGCTGTACTTAACCATCCAAACACATCAGAGCTTCACAATATTGATATCAAGTCACACAATGTAGCATTGCATGAGAACAATATGCCTATTTAAATACATGGATTAATTTAATGCACAATAATTTTGAATTAAAGGGTTTTCTTTAAATTTTTCTTCTAGCAAACACGATTTCAAGCTGCCCAAGAAAGGACATTTTGGAAAAAGTGAGTTTCACAATACCTACAAACAAATAACTGAAGACAAGCAAGGATTTGCAGTGAAAAAGCATCAACATTGGCCTCACCTTTAACTCGCTGTGACAGGCGGGCAGAGGAGAGTACAGGATCACTCCAGAGCCTTCAGCCGATTTTAGCAGGTAACCACAGAGTGGAGACACGGTAGACAGAAAAACCCACGTCCTCCCGTGGTCTGTTGTCAGAAAGTGGTTGTTGCAGCTTTTGATATCCAGCAAACATTTTCTAAAGCAAAACTGACCTGACAATACAGGTCGAGAGACTCTGCAAGCTTTAGACCGTTATGAATATCCAAATGTCTTTTATTCAAAAATCTTTAAAACAAAAAAATTCTTGAATAAAAGACATTTAAGGTAGATTTATATAAAGATGTTTTTTGATCTTTCCATATAATACAACTTAAAAAGCAAAACTATGATGCATTCAAGTACAAAAAAAGTCAAACATTCAACTTCTTGTCTGGCAGACGTCTTTGACAGACGCAACACATAAATGTCACAATTACATGTGGATGCTGCATTAAGACTTCACACGTTTTGAAGATAAATAGCTGGAAATAAAAAGAAACCAAATTCCGTTATCCATGTAAAAAGGCACTAAGCATGATTCCTGATACTTCCCCCAGCACTGACCTCTAACCTGGATGGAGTCTGGGTGAGCAGAAGGCAGGAAGGCAGCCATCCTCCCCGTCGAACAGTGGACGTTGTGAAGATACGGAGTGGGCCAAGCTACGTTTGTGAACCTGGAGGTGAATTGATCGACAGTGGAGCTGGTGGTGGGCATTTCGGTTGGTGGTGGTGGATAAATGTTTGGATACTGTGGGGAAGGTTGGTGATGTGATGGGTGTACACTATAGGGATAATGCAGATAAGAGAAATGGACACAAATGGTCTGAGTGTAAGGGGGGCAAGTGTCTTGTGAAGCCATTGGTGTCGTAGGGTTCGCTTTAGCCCGAGGCGGGGGTGTGGGCACTTGCGAGTACGAGGACTTTGGGAGAGGAAATTGGCCGAAGGCATAATCGGGCTGGTTGGTGTCCGAAGTAACTGGTGGAGTGGCTACCGGAGGCGACTCCAATGATTCGTGGTAAGGAACAGGCCAATATGGATAGTAGAAAGCAGGTGAATAAAATGAACTGTGATAGAGTTGATCCATATCCTCTTTTGGTGCAGGAGGGGGAGGAGCATGTGCTTGGGTGTCCGGTGCTTTAGTGGGTGAGGGGTAGAATGGTGCCTGACCATAGTAGGTGGGGTAAAAATTACTTGGTGGAAGTTTGGGGAGCTCAACGAGAGAGGGATCAGTATTAGTGGTTTTCTGAGGTTGGGGAATTGGAGGCGGCGTCTCTGTGGGGTAGAAAAATGGCCCATATGGCAAAACAAATGGCACCTGAGAGGGGCCAACAGGTATTTCTGAGAACTGTGGCAAATGACCCTGATCTGAACCCAAATCTGGAGCAGATGTTGCTTCTATGAAGACCTGAGATTCAAAAAAAGAAGGGTAGTGCTTGTGCTCATCAAAAGGATAAGGAAACTCTCCAGCTCCTGTGGTGTAAAGAAGCTGTGGTTGTTGGGGCTCAGGTGAGCCGTCAGTGATTGGCTGTGGGGGAACGGGGTGTTGTGAACGAGGAGAGAATATCTGGGGCTGCTCAGGGTACTTCAATGCAAAGTGAGGGAAGCGGGGGTGATGTGCAATTTGCTCCTCGGTTGGAGGCTGAGGAGGAGAAGGGGGAGGGGGAGTGAAAGAAGGTGCAAGGCTGACAGGATCGGGGATGTTTAGAAACTGGGGTAGAACAGGAAACAGAGAAGGAAACCAAGGTGTAGTTGGACTGTTAGTAAACACAGGACTGATGGGGCAGGAGAGAACAAATTCTTGATCATCTAATAAAAGCTGGAGCTGCAAATCATCCTGTAAAAAAAAAACACCATACAGACGATTAGTACAAGAATTCAGCGGCTTCATGATAATCCAATTAAAATTAAATCCCTTACCCCCCGAGTAAAACAAGGAGCACTGTAGGGGATGAAGAAGGTGAGCACAGGAGCCTTGATGTTGACACGGTATGCACACTGCTCAGATGCAAATGGACCCCAAGCGCCATTCACTGTGAAATGCAACAAAGGCCATTACTCGGTCTCACTCGAGTGACAAAGTCTCAGGTTAACAGCTTTTAAATGTCACTGCTGTTTTCCAGGAAATTTGGGTTTTTCCATTTGCTGTGGGGAGGTGAAACAAAACAAAAGGATGAGCAAAGAAATCTTTGAAGCCACTTTTAAATATCTGACTTGAGAAAAATACAGATTTTAAACTGAATTTCCTATTGTTTCAGTACTAACCACAGGGAATGATTAATTCAGTCTATAAAGAAGTGTCAGGAAACTTGATATGTCATGAAAGGCTTTCAGTAGAATTCAGACAAAAATTGTATTTCACAATTTAAGCGACAAAACATTTTCAAATGAGTCTTGTAGGTGATTATTAATCAAAAGCATCTTCTCAAAGGACAAAAGATTCAGCTATGAAATCTAACAAACCCAAGACGCTCAGCACAGGTACGTCACTCTCCTGTCCAAGAATCTGCACGGCCATGCCAAAGGGGGAGCAGAAGACAACTGGGAGAGAAAGGGTGAGCGGGGGTGAAAGAGCAGATATCGGCATCGGGCAGGAGAGCTTCAGCGGGCTGCCCCACCACAGCAGGGGCAGAACGTAACTGCCATTCTAAAAAGAAAGAAATAAACAGCAGGATGACGAATGGCAGAAACGGGAGCGAGTACTTGAGGAAGATAGAATGCAACAGCTGCTGGTACCTCCTGGACAATGTAGCACGCATCGTAGGGCACCATTATCTCAAGGTCACTCCACGACGACTTCACTGTGTAGCCACAGTAGGAGGGCAACTGGAAGACGGAGATGGGAGAAGCACCCTCTGTGGAGACGACATGTTGGTTTTCTACTTCAGTGCAGGCAGTGTGTAGTCCTTTTTTAATTCAAAAATTTAACCAAATTAGGTCATCTAAAGCTCACAGACTCTAGAATGAACACTGAACTAGCTGGTCTTGCTTCATTCCATAATTTTTTTTTTTAGCAGAGATGCACTAAATAACAAAAATTATCAAACACAAAAATTCAATCCCTCTTCCATTTCCACCAACTCATAACAGAGCTTAAAGACAACACTCATGCTTTGTGTACATTAATGATAATTATACTTGAATGGCAATTCAACCTGTCACTTGATGCAAAACCAGACATGCATCTCACAATAATAAACTTAGGCTTGTCATAAAATGAAAATGTAGTACACAAACTGGAATATCTTGCTTGTGGGGGATGTACAACCCCCACCTACCTTTTTTTTTTTTTTTAAGCCAAACAATGCAACACATTGTGTAAGAACACCATCTGTCATCATTGTACACCAGCAGTTTGAAATATGGGCGTTTTAAAAAGACTAAAATTAACATGTTGAAGAGAAACATTTGCTTGTGTTCATCAATTTCCTCATTTCTCCCTTATTGGTGTTTTACCCCCCCCAACTAATTCACTACTTTACACTTGCATTCAAACAAATCTGAGACTCCTCTACACATCTGAAAATTGCAGTTTCTCACAACCTAAAAAACATTAGTAGCATCAACATGATAAGATTACCTCTGTCGACAAGCAGATCTGCGAATCCTCCACCGGAGGCAGTGAAGGTCATGACGTTCTCATTACACTCTATGAAAGGCTTCATGGCCTCCCACTCAGTGAAGTGTGGGCTGGAATCTGATGGTGGGCCCAAAACTGCCCCCTTGATTCCATGGTAGCCTAAATATCATATAAAGAAAAAACCTTAAAATGATCTCTTATTGCTTTATACATTTTCTGATACATGTCAAAATACAAAAACGTGTTTTGTACAGCACTTAAAAGGACCATCAGTGTAGAAATCTCATTGCAGACTACATTTCCCACAATGCAACAGAACCAGTGATTCAGGCAGTTTCAGGTGAACTGGAGAAGCTGCAGCGCACTACTGAGCTCTGGTAAGCAGACTTATTTCTTTTAAATCACACTACATCAATATAATTTTTTTTTTTAAATCACGCAAACGACTGTTTTGAAGAAGTGTCTTATCCAATAAACAAGCTCTAACGCATGTGACAGTTGTGATAAAAGCAGGTGGAATTTCCCTTTAACCTGTAAAATCTCGCTGATATCCATCTTCCCGGTTCGGAGCCGAGTGTCGGGGTCGTGTACTGACATTCCCGATAGTCCAAGAGAAAGTTGCCTTAAGTTTTGGAAGTTTGGCATCTGGGAGTTGACCTCTAAGAGAGACCTTCGATTCAGACACAGGTTCCGGGAGAGATTTCTCCTGGTTAGAGTCCAGAAAAACTGGATTAACTGCGTGCCAGTGGGCCCGCTGGTCGTCCTCTTCACGGTTAATACTTCTCATTCCGGTGGAGGCTGGAAAATCATCATCACATCGCACCGCACAGCACAGTAGAAAGGCGAAAAAACAACCAGACGGTTTAAATAATGATAAACCTATTGTTCTCTTCTGTTTGCAAGACATCGCCGGTGACTGACGCGTGTTGCGCACGTGTGCTCAGACCCGCCTCATGAAGAGCGCGATCAATTAAGAGTCGAGCCAATTACGGCGCAGAGCACTGTTAAAAAAAACAAAAAAACTTCAACCGTCAATGAACCTGTTGCTTTTGCTTGACCTTCCACAAAGACTCGTCTTGAACTGACACAACTGAAAAGAGCTTTGACATTAAAGTGTCATATCACTTATATTTGATCTACAAAAGACACTAAATAAAGGGGGGGAAAGTAGATTGTTCCTTCTCTGGTCCCAAACCTGACATCTGCAAATGTGTGGAAATATTCCAGGCCGAATCAACAGCATTGTGCTGTTGTTGCTGTGAAAAAGGCTTAAAATATAAACCAAGCAACTTGATTTGCTCCAGTTTTATAATGTCGTTTGTGTTTCAGACTGAAAACACGTTTTCTGCTTCGTCAGCTCCATACTGTTTCTTATTATAAGCTCATGCAGACCGGTCAGGACACCATAAGTTATTATCTGTTCTATAGTTTGCTTCACTCTTGTCTTATAAACACAGTCTCTCCTTTAAAGTAATGCACATTTTGAAGTTATAGTGAGAAGTGAAGTTTCCTTAGTGTTGATATTTTGTCTTTTATTTGTTGTAAGGTGGTAAAAGTTAAACCTACTTCCTAATCCTGAAAGTTTTGAGTATTTATTTGGCTGTTTGAGACAATATCCTACCATCTTTCATTTCTAGTGCGTAGTAGACTTCAATGCAAACATGCATTTATGGGAAAAAATTAATAAAAATTAATCTTTTGTTTAACATTTTTGATCTCTGACTGACGTGCTCCTGTTGGAGTTTCCTGTCTGCCATTGGAAGCCAGTTTGGGGTTCAGTGTCTTGCTCAAGGAAACTTCAATATGTGGAGATGTGGAATTAAACGTGGAATTGATTGGAAAACGACGACTCCACTAACCGAGTCACAGCCGCACCACATATTTAAGAGGTGAAGCACAGAAATGTGAAGAAATAGTCTTTCAGAAATCAGCGATGAGGGATTGGAACATTGTGAGCCGAGTGCGATGAGAGGGGCTGTGAGGGAGCTCCCGTGTTTGTGTAGCTGCTTCAGGATGAACCTGTGGCGAGCATTGGTGTCGTGAGGCGAGCAGAAGCTCTGGAGTTGTTCTGAAAAACGCTTGGACTTGTTTGAGGTTAAGTCCCACGGCGACCGCTGTGTTAATAGATTGGGTGTTATAGAAATGTGCAGCGACAGTTCAAAAGAAATCGTGTGCTGGGGAGTGCGGTCTACGAAGGGCAAAGGGATTTACTGTGTGCTGCAACGTTTTCATCACTTTTCTTTTGTTTCTGTTTTGATTAAGGAAAAATGTCTCTTTTAAACTCTATTCAAATGTATTTCAGTGTTATGAGAGAGCATCACATTGGACCGTCAAGTTAATCAAGAGAATAATTGATACATCAATACTTATCTGATTGATCTTAAAGCTATACGTTATGAGCAAAATACACACTAGATTATGAGAAAAACACTATTCCTATTCGTTCTTGAAAAATATTGCAATTTCAAAATGACATCCTTTTCAGCATCACCCCCCTTTTGTGTGATGTTTCCACTGGACGCCCACAGCACAATAGATGTTAGACTGTACGTTCTGCAGAGGCCCACATGTTGTGACTGGAATAGAAAACTCGCCTGACTCAGAAGTGGTGGACGAGGCGAACCCGTGCTGCTCAGCACCCACTCACCATTCACAGCGAGGATATGACAAACAGTCAGGGGTCAGATGTAATGGTTTTGACTTCTATTTAGACTTGCTGCCAGCAGAACATATTTCCTCTTGTTGGTTCCCACAACCTTTGACAATAATACCGCTCTCAAATGATTTCCATCGCAGCAGTACAACAATAAAAACCGAGAGACGCACACTAATGGCTCTATTAGCACCCAGCCTGCGTCGCATAAAGTTAAGTAACAGAAAGCCTGTGAGAAACAAATTCAGTCTAATGGAGTTATTTGGTATTGAGAGATCTGGTCCAGAGGACAGTGCGGTCCAGTTTTTTCTCCCCGTCACTTCACAAGTAGACCGTTCCTGCTTGAACCTGCAGACCTGCAGTACATTTATGGCGGGATGTTTTAATTCAGTCTACAGATGTGGATTTTTGCACAAGTGATTGTCTCTTTCCCCCGTTGTAGATGTAGAAGCCACCGTTCAGTTGCCAATTTAGATTCTATTATGGTCTGTCCCAGATGTTTCGCTGGATGATGGAGCAGGTTGGGGGTGTCAAGTCATTGATAAGGGCACATGGACCATCAGTCAACAGGACGATGAAATGGTTGTTACTGCAAATAAGGAGCTGACATATTTCAATGTTGAAATTATCACAGGATCACTTGTTTTGTCATTATGAGTGGCATCATGTTTCTTGTTGACTGGATGGTTGATTCAGACTGGTTAGTTAATGGTTAGTCAGGATAGTCACTTCAACATGGTTCAGTCCCCACAAACCTTGTCTGGATTTGACCTGATATGATGTGGATGTGAACCTTGTGTCTCTGTTTTAGAAAGTTGCTCCAGTCGAGATGGATGCATAGTGTACTCAAGATAACTGTAAAGTGTGACCTAAACCACATTTATTTATATTGTTTTTTTTTATCATATTCATATTATCAAAATTATGTTTGCAACTGAGAACTATTTTGTTCATCTGTCTCTAATTCTGTTGTAACTAGTATTTGAAGAATTAGATATTCAAAATGTAAACAAACTGTAAAAAAAAAAAAAAG
>OMNM01022056.1:7746-27956 GCA_900302745.1 Parablennius parvicornis | reverse complement strand
TTGGACATCCCTGAGGGCGGCGCCTCTGCAGGAGCAAAGCAGAGAGAAGGAGGAGGGAATCAGTACAGGTTCTGGATCAGCGGGGAACAATTACTTAGGATTATTTTTCACACAGTAATTGCTGCTACAAGAAGTGGTTAGAAACACAAACCCACACACACCAGGAAAGAACCTGTGTTAGTCATTTAGTGATGATGTAAAACACATCATGGATGTATAGTCAATTACAACTAGTTGATTTATGAAAGTATCTGCCTTCGTGGTTTAAAGGAGTCATCACCGGGAAATGCCACGTTTCCTTGTTAAAACATGGATATTGATGTTTTGTTTTTGTTTTTTGTTTTTTTTAATAGCACTGCATTAATCCCCAGAGGGAAATTTCCTTCCCCTCGGTAGCAGCCACGCGGAGCAGCTTTGGGGGGACCTAGGTGTTTTTGGGGGGAGTCAGTAGAAAGTGGCAGAGATTTTTTTGTTTGGGCTCTTTGTTGCAACCAGAGTCACTCACAAGGGGGCGCACTCCAACAGGGGAGGTTTTGATTGTCGTCAACACCGGAGGCTGATGTCATAAACCCTACTGTTACATTTAGCATGTCGCTAACTGCTAACATCTAACCACTAGCTGCTAACGGGGACTAGCATAAACACTGAACCATGTGATTTACAAATGAGCCTGTATTTTATTTTAAATCTCTGGGGTGTGTTGCTCTGCAGCGTGGATGTTTGTAGTTACCTCCACCATCGGTTGCTATCGCCATGAGTAACCGTTCCTGCAAACCAATCAAAGCGCCTGACATCCGTACCCAGAATAATAGTCAGAACGAGCTCTGTGTTTGATTTTTTTTTTTCCAAATAAATATTAGGAATTGGTTAATGAACAATTTAAGTGAGACTGGAGACGTGGGGAACAGCAACTGATGCCTTCTTTAACAATGGCTGTGAGTGTGTGGTGGCCCACAAGGGTCCAACATAAACACAGAAGCTGTAACACCTTTAAATTCAAATGTTAAAAGCTTTTCTATGTTGTGGTGTTGAGTTCAAGTTCACAATTATTAACAAAAATTATGATATCTCAACATAAAGCCAATTTTAATGAAACCTTCTGATGGCAAAATCCAGTGAAATGTCCAGAAAACCGCTCCTGTAGCTGTTGCATTCTGGGAGTTTTTATAGACTTGCCCTGATAGCATGGCTCTGTGGCTGTTTGATAACAACCAGGCAGTCTTTTTTTTTTTATTTGCTTGGTCTTCTCCTGGGCCCGACTGAAGCCTCTTGTGGGCCGGTTTTGGTCCACAGGCCTCTTGTTTGACACCTCTGCACTACGATAGAGAAAGTATTCAACAAAGGATTTTCCGTGGGATTAGGAATGAATTTCCATCTACTTTAAAGAGCCACAGCACAATTTCTAAATCTGCAACAAAAATGTGAAAGACATCAAACAAATAGAAAAGGTCATCAACAATAAGAATTTCCATCGGGGATTAGAAAACTGTGTAGAAACAGTCTATTTGAAAAAGCTACAATATAAATGGGAGAGCCAAAAGAAAAAGGCAATATTTAATGACAGACCACATAAAAGCTACACTTAATGCTGCATGATAGAAGTTAAAGATTCGCTAATGTTGATTTTTTTTTTCTGATGCACGTTCATGACAGCTTTAATAAACAGAGCAGTTTGTTGACTTGGTTAATTTTGGTCATTTCTTTCTTGATTTCTATGATTCCGACGTCTGACCTGTTTGACCAGTTTGATGTAATGAATAATGAAGTGAATTAGGATTCAATGAGCACAGTGAAGCTCCATGTAGACACGCAGAGTGCAAACGTTTAATTACACTTCAGTCTAGGTATATTGCTGTGGCTGATTGCAGGATAATCATAAACATAAAATCTATTGTGCAGCCCTGGCTCAAGTATAATTACAAAACAGTGACTACACAAAGACAAAAATCATGCAAAAGCTGCTTGATAGAATACAAAACCATCACAACAGAAGTGTGACATAATTGCAAAATCAATTATCTATCAGTATTATTATCAAATTGATCAGTTCAAATCATATGCATAAATCCCAACATGAATATTTCTTAACACTCTGAGTAACACTCTAAAAACTACACATCAGTGAGTCACAGACAGACACACACACACACACACACACACACACACACACACACACACACACACACACACACACACACACACACACACACACACACACACACACTTTTCTTTTTGATTTCGGCCTATTTTTTTTCTTTTCTTCCAATAACAGCCTACCTGTTTTCAGATTCAGGACACATTTGAAAATTCCAACAATCCCTGAAACTCTAGTCAAAGGAGTACATAATGTGAAAAGCAGGGAATCGTCTGTTTTCATGCTCACACAGTTCCATCTGTTGTCAGCTGCTGCAACGAATTTAATTGATCTGTAGATTTGAATGGGGTATCAAACATTCTCTGTTCTTCCATGAAACCGTGAACTACTAACGCCACCTGACCTTTGACCTCCCCGAGGAAAGGTTCCAATGAGGAAGCTTTCGCTTTAGGGGTCATGTCAGCTTTGCAGTTGATACAAATCAAGTCATTTGACAGTTGCCGTCTGTGAATGAAGCCGTCAGCCACACTATTAGTCAGTGCATTATGCCAATGACTCGTAGCGCTTTTTCACTGTCATTTTGTTCCCGAGTGCTTGATAAAAGGACACATTTCAGCACAGGGCGACTCAGATCTCGCTCCACCTTATTAGTTTGCTTTTGTGCAGAGCGTTTAGGTGATTAGAAGATCAATACTGCTCTCCTCCCACAGTCGCTAATCGAGACGGATCGGCTCAGAGCTTTAGTTTTTATAACAGTGTGACATTAGAACGATATTGATTGGTCTAACTTTGGAAATAAAATGAAATACGTGTGATTGGGCCAAATGTTACCTGAACTAGTCTTTTACGGAAGCTGAAAATTGGAAAGCAGCAAATTTAATCCCATTTGACAATTGCATTCCATGTGAGTCATTCTGAGTTACACTCATAAGACTGATGGTGGGCCATTAAAATAATTACAACTGCTGCCTATTCTCTTTATCCGCAATGAATAACTTACATTCAGGTACAAAGATCTGTTTCAATACCTTCTGCTTCCCTGTACACATAGTTTTTGTTACTCTTTAACTGTACCCATCCTCTAAGTCTCTCTCTATCTTTTGGACTTCATCATTACAGGATAAGTAATGAAGACGACCAGACCTCTCCAGAAACATCATTGATCTGTTCCAGCATTTTACGTCATTGTACCTCAATGCTAACATTATCTGCCTGTAGTGAAGGTCCTCCTAACTGGAAGTCTCGTAAAAAAAAATGTAGAAAAAACAAACAATGGTTGGCACTGTGAGGCAGGCTCAGGTTATGTTGTGAACAATTAAACCACACATCACAAACAATGTCAGCAAACCATGGATTATGCCCAGCATATAAATCAATTGATATAGATCACCTCTATCGACAACATTCAAAGCGGACTTACTTTTTCAAAAATACTTAAAAACTTTCAAAGCACAACAGGTTTTCTGCAGCTTCTCCCTTTAGTGTGAAAGAGCCTCACACAACTAATAATGTACTGTCAGGTGGCAAACTCAACTGAAAGATGGAAAACTGGTTCTATATAAAGGTTAATTGTGTGTTGTATGTTGAACTTGTTGACTTTCCCTGTGATGCATGTCACACTTTCCTTAGCATTAATTAGTCAGACAGACAGAATGAAAGACCACACAGATTAAATAATCATTTAAGTAATTGAAGCAAGTAATTCAAGTAATGAACCTGTATGGTGATAGCCAGCTTGATTGAACTAACAACCCCATTTCAACTTTAAAACCAAAAAACTCCAACAAGCAGACCTCTGATAATGCTTGTCATCACCCATCTGCCCCAACAGCTGTTAACAACATGATCTTTTAATGTGAACTTCTACTAGAATTGCTTGTGATTTTAGAGGTAATAGCATGATCTGTACCTTTTTGCTCTATTTGAGACAAAAAAATAAATAAAAATAAAACAGACAACATTCTAAGTTGCAGTATATCCTCTGGAAATTCAAATACAGGACACAAAAAAAAAAAATGCTATTAAAGTACAATCTCACTAAACCTTGAATGCTCCACGAGGGAGAGTCTCTTAAACCTTCTGACCCGCACATGGGCCAATCATTACAAACATGTGTTGAGCAGCCAAACTTTAGGACTTTAAATTAAACTCAAGTTTCCAAACCTATCAAATATGTCAAGTAAAATTTAAAGGAATTAAGTACAAAGGATGTAGAGGATGTCCTGGTATGTCAAGCAGACAATATGCAGCAGTCCTGGATTTAAATATTTTAAGATGTTGTTGCTCAAAAGGAATAAGCTGATGAAGAACATAAACGTATGAGATAACTATAAAGAGAGCAGTATTTTGTAGTATATGTTTTCCACCTTGAAGTGAGACTTAATTAGTCAAACCTGGGCTTCCAAGTTTATTGAAATAAGTTTATAAGGTGTTCTCTGTGAATGAATGGATACTCATTGCGGTTTCAGATGTTGCAGCTCAGCCACAGCTCTGGGTTCACTAAGTGCCTTCTTGAACTGAGCAGTAATCCCAGCCTCCAGCTTTCCCATCCTCTGGAAAAGCTGTCGGCTGCCTGTCCCGCTGACTTCCGACGGGGGTGGAGAGAAACTTTTAAAGTAATACCTCACCGCCCTCTTAACAAGCTGTCCATCCGTCCTGCATCCCAGAGTTCCTCCATGCTGCTCCATCCCTCCACGGAGGCAGAGCTTGAGGTTTCCTTCGGAAAGGATGAAGAGGAGGAGGAGAAGGAGTAGGAGGAGGAGGAAAGAAAGGGGTTTGATTTTATCTGCTGCTCTTTCCCTACTTCTGTCTCTTTCAGCAAGTTGTCACACATGATAACTCACTAATCAGCCTGAGCGTCAGGTACTTAGTGGCTGTAAGAGGGAGTAGTCCAGATAGAGCGGGTCCGGGTCTCAGGGGAGGAAGATTGACAACTGTTTCTGTTCTAGCTTCATTTGTTGGTTGTGTTCATTCGGTCACAAAACATAAAATTCTAGGATATGTTGATAAGAAAAGCATCCATACTTCTTTGCATTGTAATTTAAGGTAACATGGAATTGCCCTGCCACCTGTAATTTCATTACTTTTACTGCTCTGGCAGTTGTTTATGCAAGTGTCTTAGTTTATGTTAGCCTGTCGTCACTGAGCCAGATATTTTCTAGGGGTAACCCCTTAATGCATATCAGCTTCCTGTTATAAATCTGGTGCATTTAACATGTTGGTAATTCTGAAATTGTCATTAATATATTAATGCATTTCTTTTGAAAAAGATGTTGAAAAAGACTGCTGAAAAAGATGGAGTACAGAGACGTACCTGGAAAACATTAGACTTTAGCAATGACTGGTTATCTGGAGCAGACTGTAATAACATGCGTCATCTTCAGGCTTCCAACTAACTGATGTAACTTCAGCTGAACTTAATCAGTCAATCCGTCATCAGACTGACCCATACAGTGCGCCGTCGCTTCGCAGCAACACAACTACATGTGCCCTCGTAAAATAAGAGGCGGGTTCATTCTCCATTTAACTTTATATGTTCTGGTGAGATGACTGGTGAAGAGGATACACTCTCTACAGGAGCACACTCAGATTCACACTTAATTTAGAGTCACAAATGACCCACATATGGGACAACTCTGTTTTTAGGGAATGGAGAAAATCCTGGCACAGGAAGAACATGCAAACTCCTCACTGAAAGACCTAACCCAGACTTGAGCCAAGGACTTAGGATTCCACACAAGAATATTGTTAATAAGAGATGCATCACTGTTACACGGATGAAGAAAATGCAATTACCTGAGAGTAGTTTTGTTTTAAGACCAAGAATGTGTTAACATGCATCATCTATCTGACATCTTCCCCGATTCACAAGCAGCCTGTTTTAGAATAAAAACTACCCCACCATGTTTTATAGACCAGCAACAGACAGGAATAAAGGTACTTGCTCACAGTATAAAACATGAAGGCCAGAGAAGGGGAGACATTTAGTAACTTTTTCTTGAGTTGTTTCTTGCTGTAAAATTTAAGAATACAAATATTTTCATCTTTTAGATCACAGTGATGTAGTTTTCCACTTTAAATGAAATATAATTGAAGATGCAACAGTTAGAATCCATTGTAATGTTTCACTGATAAATCAGCTCAAGTTAACACTGTATATCAATCACTGACTTCAATTCATGTCATTTTGAAACAAGGAAATTGTTTAAATTTGAATCTTTTTATATAAAATGTGATTACTGACAAGTAAAACTCATTTTGACTTCAAAAGCAGCTTTAAATAAACAAGACTTTTTCAGTAATGAAACCAGTGATGTGGCACTGATCTACATCAACTTAATATGAAGTGTTTTTTGCACAATGTATGGAAACAATGGTGCTTAATCGCTTGGTCACTCGGTTGCCTTTTTTTTCTTTCGTTCCAAAATCTAATTTTCCTGAGAAGAGATGCATGCTGAACAGAGTGAGTCATGAGGGAAAAGCTTCACAGCCCCAAAAATAAGGAAAGATTGATGCTCAGACACCAAATGTGATCAATGCATCACAAGAGAAGAGTCTGAATGACGAACAAGAAGAGTTGGGGAGTCATTTCAGTGATGACCTCACATTTACCCTCATACATAATGATGACATATATAGTATTTTTTGCCTATGCGTAAAGCCTAGAATTTGATCAAATCAAACTGACACAAAGAAATAGATAGAAAAAGCAATTACACATGTCAGATTTAAAAAAAAAATTAAAAACTGTACAAATTTAAAAAATGGCAAAACTATTGTAACAGAGAAAAGCTACAAGCAACATGTTCATAACATTTGAGACATAATCAAGAATATTTCTGGGGGGGATTTTGTAAACATGTGCTCAACACTGATATCAAGATTTCAAGTGTTGACTCACTTATGGAGTTATTTTATTCACAAATCTGCAAGAAAACTTGTTGGGTGATGAAATAGATTCACAAACTCAAAGATGGTTAATCTTATAACATATCTAAGATGATTCATTTATTCTAAACTGTAATATGTATTATGCTGAGCTTAGCCAGCCATGCAATGTCCATTTGTAATCATCAGTGTTCTTAACACATTCAAACATGAAGATGTGTGAAACTGGTGTCGGTCTAAAGTGTCTCAACTGTGACTATACTGAGAGGAATTTAAGGAAGCACAAAAAACACAATGAAAAGCACTCAGATGTTGGCTTATAAAATACTTAACTGTTTTTGTATGTACTTCTGTGTTTTAGATTGGAATGAGAGTACAAAAAGCAAGAAGAAGAAAAGAAAAGAAGAATATCCGGATGATTTGTGACCGTTGCATGCTGGGAAGGACAAACGGATGTCAGAACAAGAAGTATGGAGTGCACACGGAGACAAAGAGAGATTTCATTACATGTATGGAGGAGTCCACTCCACCGTAATGGCAGCGCATCCTGCATGAATGTACACAGAGACTAACACAGACACACACACTCATGCTGACAGACTATACACAGACATCGTCACACAAACAGGTCTGACTTTATTCAGTCACTGTGGAGGAATTCCTACGTGAGTTTTTGCAGTGATAAGATTTCATTCCTTTATTGTGAGGTCAGTGTTTTCTTTTGAAAAGTATGTGTGTGTGTGTGTGTGTGTGTGTGTGTGTGTGTGTGTGTGTGCATGCGTTACCATCATTTTCTTTTGCCTGCACTATTACACTGGCGAGACGACAATGGATGTTAAAAAAAGGTATTTTGCTCCTTGAAAATTAAAACATATTATTACTTTTGTCATTACTACATTTAACTTGATGATCCTTCTAGTTGCTTATAAGTGATCGGGATCTCGGACAACTAAAATGATGGATGTTTTGGTACCTGTTTAAATGGCTGCACTAATGATGTTGATGATGGTTTTCAAAGTAATATATAACAATGCTTTTGCCTTGCAGGCATCTTTTTTATTTACCTTTGTTTTAGTGCCAATGACTTTTTGACGATAATCATTTATTCTCTTGGTATGTAATAATAATTCAGGACTGTTATTTCCACTTGGTAATTAATATATGAAATATGTCTCACATGTAAAATTCTCCCCATAAAACACTAATGATATCAGCTTTTACTCAACAACATATTGTCATGACGACTTTCTTATGCTGAAAATAAGGATGAAAAGTCCAAGTGGCTCTTTGTGCACAAAGGAAACATGATTAATCATGCTCACCACTTAAGAGTTACACTCCAGTGAGAGTGAGACTAAATAGTGTGATAAATGTGTCTTATTCTGCACTTCTGCTGACAAACTTGTCTTAAGTTTAAATGCCTGCACTTTTTCTAAAGTTGTTGAATAAGTTATAGAAAAGTTTTTTTTTTTTGCAGCTGACTGTCTTAAATGATATGTGGTGTCATCTAAAGCTAAATGTTCACCAAACAATGTAGATCTTTTTAATTAAATTATTTGGTCTCATCAGAGACTAGTATAAATTACTACATATACAAAACTGAATACATATGTTCACTGCTTTGGGGTTTTGGGAAGATTTTCCATGTTTCTAAATGATAACATTCCTAAAAATGTTGACAACAGAAATCTGAAATCTCATGTTCAACCACTATCACTTTTGAATTTAGTGAAGTACCGTGAGCTGAAAAACAAAAATAAAATCAAAATGCAAAAAAAAAAAATATATTTTCCTAATTCTAATATGTTGTTTTGTCTGAGCTTCGCCAGCCATGCAATGTCCATTTGTAAACTTCACAAAATACCATGACTTACTAAAACATTGTTGCTGTAGTTACAGGTTTAAGGATTAAAAGACCAATAATACCAGCAATACTTACTTACATCTCAACGTCAAGGACATAAATAATGCAGGGTCATAAAAAGCCCAAACTCTAAATTATACACACATAAATTCAGCTATATTAAAAGGCTGGTTAGTTTTAGGTATGAGGTTGCACTATGTGTCTGGTCTGTGTTTAGGCACACATTTTTGACACAATGCTACAGTTTAAAAAAGTATATTAAAGAGCAGTCCCCAGAAGTAAACCAGTAAAAAATTTATGACGTTCGATTGTGCTTGTTATGTGATCTGATTTATGAATGAATCTGAGCAGCAGAAGTGAGTCGTGCATGTTTGTCCTTGAGTGAGAAAATGAATGGATATCAGCTCATAAGGTACGAGATACTCTCGCATGCACGCACGTACGCCCTTATTCACTTATTCAATCCTTACTCTAACCATAGCCACACCTGCTGCTTGCAGACTGCCTACCACACAACATTTAATACATTATCTTATCTTTTGACCCTTTTAAGGATCTTTGAGACCACACACCACACACACACACACACACACACACACACACACACACACACACAAAATCACTTATAAACTATCTGCCCTTATTGGTGCATAGCGGGGAAAAAGGAAACTCATGGGTGCATCTCAAACTGACTGTGTGACCTCATCACTCTGTGTCCTTGCTTTACTTCTCGTGAATTCACATATATTCAGGTCACATATACACGAGATCATCCGTATTGTTTGGAAAGGGTGTTTTCTCTGTCTCTGCAGGTAGACCACAACAGTGATCATCATGTATAAATCAAGCTCTGTGTTTGAAAATAGAAACACTCCAATTAATTTTGCTAATAGTTTGTCATTTCTTTTTTTGGAGACACAAATAAATGTAGTGCAGCATATAACGAAATAAAAAGAGAGTCAAAACCAATTATGAAGACATTTAAAGCAAACACTAAGGGATGAGTCAAAATTAAGGTTACTTGGCTGCCATTTGATTTAAACTTTTTAGTTTAGTTTTTTTTGTATTAGAAGACCCAGTTATTAAAACATCTGTCTTTATTTCCCACACCCACCTCCAAATGTGCAACAGCACAGCACTGAAGTCCGATATATATACTGCAGCCACCAGGTGAATGGATTCACACACTCAGCCACAGGTGAAACACATCAGGGCAGGAACAGCAATCAGACTTGAGGAGGAGAATGTCAAGAAGCCTGAAACAAGACACAACATGAAACTTCCAAATAAAACAGAAGACAGAAAATGCAGACTAGACAGTATTTGTGTTAAACTAATGAGGGGGAACAGTTTGTTGGTGCTTATGATTGTTATTTTAAATAATAACATCTGGTACATCTGTTGCAGAATGCAATTCTCAAGAGAGTCTAGTGCAGAAAAAAATGTCAAACCGATTTAATTCAGGGGCTAAATTAAACATGATTTGATGTCCATAGCATGACATCATAGATAAATACATAATAAAACAACTGGAATCGTTTAACTAGTAGTTTTATGTGCAAAAATAAATGAATGAATAAATACATAAATACCAGTATTTTACTATTTTTAAGTGCAACCTGAAATTCTATACCTAAGACAATGTTTCTCTTCAGAGCAATGTAAACAAAAGCCTTTGTTTTCTCAGAGCGCAGGGTTTTTACAGCCTTCAACATCAATGTTTTTACTAACCTCCCCTTATAGCATGGTTTTGAAGCTAATATTATTTCACAAGCAATCAGGTGAACACTGCTCTTATATTGCTGCTTAAAAGTCGTTGCTAAGGCAATGCAACCCCCAGTGGACAAATGTAGAACAGATGTTACTTCGATCAAATAAATGAAGTTGAGGTTTTATTTAGAGTTTTTACATGTTGAAAAGCTTTTCCTCAGGCCTGTGTTTATGCATCTTATTGACTTACAAGTCGGGCTGAATTTTCACATAGACTCACATTTCAGGGTTTCTGCCGCCACATTTTCTAATTCAACTAAATTGTTATTTAAGGTCAAACTTCTAAGGTACTTTGCGACATATTCCACACGAACTTCATGATGGTGGGTCAACGCCGTTTCATGTAACTGCATCGCTTTTGGCTGATCATCCACTTGACGCTTCAGGAGCCTGAAAACGGTGTTGTTATGAGAACAGATTCCAAAGTGGAGCAATTTCAAAACGTCACCTTGGCGTTGACTTGTGGATGGGCAAGATGCATGTTGCTGAAATGATGATGTCATCGCTCCATCGCTCTTTCTGCTTCTCTTTCTTTGGTGTAGCTGTGTGGCAGAGTTACAGTGCCACCAATTCGCCTGGCATATGTAGTACATTGTTTGAGTTGTTTTCATGGTGTAGTGGGGCTGTAGATATTGTCTGTACCAATGCCTTTTTAAAAACAACGGGGAAGAAAAAAAATCATTATGGCTCATGTGGACTCTGCTTGGATCAATACAGGCAGAGTTGAAATAACAATTTCTATATTAATTTTTTTGATGGTAAAAACAACTTGTGAGATCCTGGAGGTGAATGCTTATGTCTTTTGTGTTGTTTTTAACCAAATATTCATCTGTGATATATAAAAAAATCCACCAAACCTGTATGTATTTATCATATTCCTGGCATTATACCCATCTCAACAAATGTATGTGCATTGGGTGTGTGTGTGTGTGTGTGTGACCAGAAATAACAGGAAGCTGTTCTTTCTTGTTGACACAAACCTACACGGTCGATTGGTCATTAGAAATGAATGAACAAATGCAAATGTGGCCCTCTTAAACCCTGCAGAGTTCTCTTTTAGGACTGAAAATAAGACACGGAGCGTGCCTCACGTTGTCAAACCCAAACAGGAACACCTGCAGCTCACCCCTCGGTTTGGCCCATCGCCCTGACAACCAGCGGCACTGCACACAAACAGTTTATAATAGGATGAGGTTGGGCGGTAGAAACTTTGCAGATGTCAGAGGACTCGTGTAAAGAAAGTGGACAAGCTGCAGATAAGCAGAAACACAGACTATAGAATTAAAATGGGCGGACATATCAAGGAGCGAGGAATGTGGAAAGAAGTGTTCACGGAGACGAGGGAGTGGGTTACTAAAAAAAATGTAAGCGAGAGAGAGGAACTGTGGCTTTGTGTGGGAGTTGGACCTGGTTTAAGTATCAGCAGGTGCCTGTGGAGCAGGAAAGCCACAAGAATGACAAAAGTAATAATGTCTATCAGTGGCAGTGTTGTGAATCATGGCAGCGTCCTTCGTCACTGGAGCAATAAAAAAGTGAAATAAATGATGAATGTGAAAGAAGTGTATTAATGCTAGAGATTGGGTTGAATTACAAAAGCAACTGCTGACATTTGTGTCCCTTTGTCTTAATAGCCATTCACTCTTTTGACTATATCTCGAGGGAGAACTTAAGGTGAGCGTTGCAGCAGTTGTGACAACCCAGATTATATGTGATAAAGCAGTCACATCTTATATAGAGTGAAAAACAACTCACAAAGCATGAGTGATGTAACATTTCAGGGTGGTGAAGAAACTTATTGTCTAGGAAGTTGTAAGCAGCACAGTAATGCAAAAATGGATAATTTTCAGTAAAAAAATAAAAAAAAAAGAAAAGAAAAAAGAAAAATAAGAAATCTTTAAGGTTTTTAGGAAAGTGTGCCTCAGTGACATGCCATGAGTTGGCATTATTTTTCTGTGAATAAAGGATAATCATTTGAAAAACTCCAATGTGGTTGTGGGACAGAGTATTGGAATAGAGACTAGTAAATCAACAGATTGAAACCCTACCATTCTGAAAATATATACAACTTATTAAGACACAGGACTAAATGGGCTGAAGCAGAAGACTGTGTACTTACATACATTACTTCTGTGTGTACTCAGCCCTCTCATCTACTCCCTCCACAGACTTATCTTGCTTAGAAAGCTGAAACAAGCTCACCTCACTCATCACATGATTCATTTCTACTGGTCAGCTATAGAGAGTCCGTGAGTACAGTGGAAGGACATAGGAAGGACCTGCAGCGGGTGGTGAGGAAGGCAGAGGGCATCATAAACACACTGAGGCATTAACAGTGACCACCGTGTCTGTTTTAAGGGATTCCCCTCTTCTACAGTATGAAAGGAGCTACAGACACTGGAAACCTCAAGAAATAGAATTAAAAAAAACTTTTTCTACCCTCAAGTAGCCAAACGGAATTTGAATCATTGTTAAGAAATGTTATTTTACTGATTATTCCTGAGTTTGTTCCCATCAACGGGATGTTTTACTGTACTTCACTTTATGATCAATCTTCTGAATCTCAACTTGTATTAAGAATTTGCTAATTTCTTAATTTATTCACTTTTTTCTCATTAAATTGGAATAAAAATAATAATTTCAGCAAAGAAATCCCAGTGGTTCACCAAAAAAGATACCCATCTTTGAAATGTGTGGCAGATGGTGTTTTACACATGCAGTCAACATTACAGATGATTTTAAATGTGTGGTTTGATCCAGAGGAAAGCTCTGAGACTTAATTTGGGATGCGCTGTCTGGCTCCAGTGAGCAAGCTTCTCTGGGAGGTTAAAATGCCCTCAAGCAGCTGCAGCACCTGCTCATATTTCTGTTGGAGACGGTGTGATAAAACACAAGTCTCCTTTCGTACATAAAATAGAAATGTAGACTCACAATTCATGAGATGGCAGAACCACCAGCTGCATCCGGAGACCCTGTGTGTGTGTGTCTGTGTGTGAGTGTGTGTGTGAGTGAGTGTGTGTGTGTGTGTGTGTGTGTGTGTGTGTGTGTGTGTGTGTGTGTGTGTGTGTCCGTCCACATGACTTCTCACAGAGATGTTGTTTTCTGGTTTTAAATACACCTATTCCCAGCACATATGTGCGGACACATTCCCTCTTGAAATTGTAGACTAAGTGCATGCATGTCTTGTCTCCGTCTGTGTATCTCCCATGAAGAACACATTGTACATATGTGAGTGTTATTTACACATTTCTGCTGCGTTTCTGTGTACAGCCACTCCAGATGTGGTGGGGTCAGCGCAGGGCTGACCAGATTTGGCCAGGTGTGGCCTGCAGTGTCACGCCATGCAACCCACACTCACTTTGGACCCTGAAACAGCACATATAACTATTAATATTTTTAAATTCTGCACAGTCCAGGAGACCAAAGTGTGAAATAAAAACATCAAACATGGACATTACTGGAATCGCCTATTGACTGGTACAACCTGTTGATATACTGCTGGAATAGATTAATTTCACGGAATTGGATAAATTAGTCTGTTATGATCTTTGGCAGAAAATATTTGTCTGTCCTGCCCACACAGCTGGGCCTGTTGATATCAAGGAGAGCGAGATAGGACGGAACTGGCAATTTTACAACAGGAAAAGGGCACTCAAGTCTTACATCCTCCAGGCGAAAGACGAGAGAGAAAATACAGATTCTATAAATTGAAAGAGATGCGACATAGATGAAGGCACAAAAAGGGAGTTGTGTTTATGTCCCGTTAACATTTGGGTTTTAATGGAGTACACAAGAAGAACAGAGAAGAAAGTACACTATTTATCATATCGCCTGGCCGTTTACTCAGATTCGTACTTGCAGATAGCATCAGCAAATAAGCTGAGTGAGTTTGCCTTGTGAACACACATAATATATGCATTCACATTCCTGCTGTTTTCTTCATTCTGGCTATTAATTAACACTGAACGCTAGTGGGTGTGGGGGTGATTCAGGAGTTGAGTATAATCAACGAACAGCAGGATAATGTTGCGTTTCGTGAGTCGATCGTATAACTGTTAAATGTTACTCTCTATGGGTTGTATGACTTTCACAATTACAAATTGTATGGTTGCAGGGTGCTAGGGCCAATCTCAGGCAATGCCACTGCCAAAACCGGGAGAAAAGCAGAAAATACCTAGACCAGGTTGCAAGTTATAACAGAGCTAAAACAGAGAGGCCAATCATACCAACTAGTTATATTACTTAGTGTGTATGTGAAATGTTGGACTCACCTTGACCAGGAATTGATCTTATTGCTGTGAGGAAACATTCCAAACCTTCCCAAGCTTGTTAGACAATCTTAACTCCTTCTCCTGTTCCATTTTTGTTTTCTGCTATATATATTTGTTAAATTTCAGCTTTAATTCTGCTGCGTAGATTTTCTTCAGACCACATTGTGCTTGCACTCTCACTGAAATACAGCAGCAATCACGGTTCTTCTGTGGCAACAGCAGCAACATTCTGTTAACATACAAATCTATCCAAGAGTTTCCAAAAGGTACATTGTAAACCCATTTACTTTGATTTATAAGTCACCTCTTGATGTAAATTGCATGATCAGCCAAATTGCATAACAAAACAAACAAACAAAAAAAAAGATAACTTATAGTCTGGAAAATATGTGATCTTGCTCAGTTGAATTAAACATTATTCATCGAAGAACAGAGCTGGTGACATTACTTAAAAGTGATATATTACACACCTTCCTTTGAAAGTGTAATATGTGCCTCTACTTTCTCCTTGAGGAAAGTCATTTGTTACGCTGCTTTTAAGTTTAGTAGGAAACACCTGTAACAATTTCAGCTTAACAATATTAAAGTAAATTCTAGAAACTTTCAGATGAAATTCTATGTGTGCCTGACACTCACTGCTGAGTATCCCCTCCATTTTATGTTTTTTCACCAAAATTCCGCAGTTTTTTGGGGAGGGCTTTTGCAGAAACAGTTTGCCGAATTGTGAACAAAAGTCATGGCACACTATTCCCAAATTTTACACATGTTTTGATGTGCTTTTTGTTTAAGTGCTCCCATTTTCACCAAAATGCCATTCACTTTGATGGGCACATTTTTGGCGTTTTACTGCAAATTTTGCGAAAAAAAAATAAAACAAAAGTTTGCTGAATAGCAAAAGGCAAAGCTATTTTTGAATTTTCTACAAGTATTGGATATTTTTGTGTACACGCACACAACGTTGTGGGACTCGTTACGCGTTGAAAATCTGGTAGGAAAAAAGGATTCAAATGAATGTAATTAATTTTTATCTAAAAGATTAATATTAGTAATGTTTGCGCCTTGCCTCTTAAAGAGGCAGGCAATTACTCTAGACAGCACAATGCATACACATGAGCAAAAGTATGTGTTAATGAGGACGCACACATTTCCTCTCATGTTATTCAGTGTAAGATGCTTTGCCAGAGGCGAGTTGTAAATAAACTTAGTTTATATATAACACATTTTCCCTTGGGCAGTCTAAACGTGTATTTATTAGCTGTTACATTATCATAGAGCTGAACAGTAAAAAGTACCACTGGCCAACTTTGGGTTCAGTGTCCTGCTCAAGGACGCTTTCATTCATGAAGATGTTGAGATGGAGGATTGAACCACCAACCTTGAGACTTAAAGACAGCCGACTCACAGTTTCTTCTAAAAGCTTTAAATAAAAACAATGAAACAACATTAACAAAGTGCTTCTAATGCAACAGAGATGTTTTGGGTTTAGATGATGCTTGAATTAATACATGAAAGTTCCATCAGTTTATTCTGGCAAGTAATATAATTTTCTGGAGGTTTAATTTGCATAATGAATTCATAAGAGTAATTGCTTACAGATAAAGTGATTACAGTGATGCACTACATTGTGAATCTGTATGGATTGCATAAATTGTCCAAAACATTGAAGTTGTACTTTGTGCACATACAATAAAAGTCATTTTCAGCCTCAGCGTGTTCAAGCTGGAGGATTTACGCCTGCTAACATTTAGTATAATTGCTGGAAGTAGCGTGGCCTTTATATAGCATGGTAGAAAGTAATGCTTTGAAGGATGGCGATATATGAATGTGTTCTGTATTTGACTTTCATGCTGAAATTCACGTCATGTCTCATAAAGTAAATTAACGTCCTGCGCGTTCAGACCTTTGCTTTGGCTGTGTGGACGCGTTCAGTATGACATCGCCCTCTTTCTCGCGCAGACTGGTTATACTGCATTTAAAATTTGATGTTTAACGACTTCACGTAGCCTTCCCAGCTTCAACCTGGGTAAAAATTAACTGACTATGATAACAGCATAACCACTATATTTTTGTTACTACGTATAATGATGAAGAACTCATTGAAAAAAAAATGTGCTCAGTGAGACTATAATGAAGTTAAATCTCAAAAACCTGAAACAAACACACCCAAAGGAATACAAGTATCTTTAAAGCACAACACATTTTCCTCCGGGACTGATACTGAACGTAGACATTAGACATTTTGTCAACCCCCACCCCCAAAAAAGAAAAAACCAAAAAAAAACAGGCTTACTTTAATGTTCATGAACAACAAAGCTCCAGCTCATCAAGGAAGCGTCATTACAGAATTGCTGCTGGAAACAGAGTGACCTGCACTTTCTCCAGACCTGAATCCCGTAGAAAACTTCCATGAGTTGCCTTGTAGAGGCTCGTAACTCTGTTCTCTATCTTAAAGAGTCCTGAGGGCTGCCCTTCAACAATAGTGGGATGACATGACTCACCAGACAATGAGTCCACTAGTCAAGCTTAATTAATGCTCGGGGGCTCATGACAAGTTATTGAGATTTGAATATTTTCAGTTGTGGTGTTCTCTCCACTGTTGTTGGCTTTTGTTTTGTTAAATTGTTTGAGATGAGGAAATCACCACTGCATGCTTCTATTTAAATGTCCTGCTTTCATGATAGAATATCACATCTAACTTTTTACATACATTTCACCCAAAACCCAAATATCCCTAACTTTTTGTGAGTAGTTTTTTTTTCTCTATGACAAATATCAGCTCAAACCTCATCTCTTCCGTTTTAATTTCCAGATTTTATTGAATCTAAAATTACAAAGAACTAAGCATAATAGAAAAGCATCTATTACATGTATATAACGTGTGTATACACACAGTTTGAAGTTAATTGGTTGCTTTCCTGAAACCAGCCTCTTCTTCTCAGCTGCTTGCCGGTTTTCATCATTCCTCAGCTTAACTCTGGATTCAGTGCGCATCATTTCTTCGTTTGTCCTTTTCTTTTCAGACAGACCCTGTTTACGCCACCTGATTTATTCATCTGTTAGCCTGAGTTTTTAAAAAAATTTTTTTTGTTATCCATTCTACCTCTCTGTTTTGGCTTTCGAGAATGATTTTTTCCATTTAGTTTTACTGATTGAAATGGGCTTTAAATCTTGTGTCTGGTGCATTTGGATCCTCACCTGTCACATCCATGTCACTATGAAGCCATTAGTGTATATTTCGCTGTCCCTGACGCGCCCCAACCATCACGTCTCTCATTCAAATCCTTTCGGACGATTTCTTTATTCCTCTCTTTGTGCGACAGAGTGGTGTGACAGTAGAGAGCAGACAATGTCGGGTTACCCTGATAATTTGGGAAGGAGGACGGAAGTATCCTGGACGGGCAGGATCCCTCCTCCCCGTGCTTCGAGTGTCCCGCTGATGATTCACCAGGCGGCGTGATGAAGGTTGGCGACCCCAATTTGAGTAAGGTAGGAGGAGGAGCAGGAGAAGAAGGCAGATGAGGAAGGGGGATAATAAGAAGGAGGGGATGGCGAGCCTACGTCAGTGGTACTTGCTAATAGGCAGATGTCCTTGTCCCTGACACAAGTAAATCATGTCTCTTGGGGAAGAGAATAAAAGAACAAGAGAAGAGAAAGGGATGAAACAAGTGAGGCAGAGATTGAGATTGCCGTCTGGAGGAGCGGGGCGTTGGGCGGGACGTGAGCGCGTGTCTAAGTGAAATTATAAGCAATTAGTTTAGCCTCTGAGTCCACTGCAGAAATGCTGTTTTTATGAAGACAGAAAACATGGAGGAGGGAAGCTGGAGAAGGTGAAGTGACTCACTTTAAGTGTTTTAAGCTGTTTGGGTTGAGTGAGCTGAGTTGTATTAAAAACCAGAGGAGAGATCTACAGAGTTAGAAGAGTAAGATGGTGGAAGAAGATAAGAAACAGTAACAAAAAAAAGGGAAACCTTTCAAGATGAAGGTAGGTGAGGACCAAAAATCAATTCCATTTCAATGAGTAGGTTACAGCTAAAATCAGATCTTTAATAAAGTGATTATTAATCATGATATGCAAATTGAAACTTTCCAATCAAAATGTGTCCGTTTCAGTAGCTCATGTTAAATAATAAATATGTGACTTTGCACATTTTAGGAAAATGTGTTTTTCTCATTACGGAAAGAAAGTTATCACACTTGTGACAAGATCTTAGCCTCTTGGTCCGCCTGCAGTAATACCAACCGGTGCTGTGCAAACACCCCACGAAGCTGCATTAAGATCATTGAGTCAGAGGTTTACATATTTACTGAAGAGGGCTGATCACAAACAGGTCATAAGTAGAAATTGTGCCCTCTGAAAACCTCAGCAAATCTATTTATGAGAAACAATGTGTCTTTGTGTTATATAATGTATTGGTTTCTAACTGTTTTTCCCATGAGCCCCTCAGATTGTGTCTCAGAAAGTCAGCTGACCCCACTCTCTGATCAAAACACAAAAGCAGGAGCCTGCCAAATGAAAGCAATGAGCAGTTTCCTAGATGACCTCAGACCAGACAAACCCTCTGGCCTCCAAGTAAGTTCTGGACAGAATATACTGACAGCAACTTACCCTTTATTTCTTTTGTTCTGACAGGTTAGGCTTTTGAACGAGTCTCATGTTAGTATAAGCAGTTAGAATAAGAAGAATGAAGAATAGCAAGGTCAAGGAAACTTGAGGTCAAGTAATTGTAACAACTGGGGCATTACTGGCAAAAGCTATGGTGCTACAGTAACTGATTACTTTATAAAATGTTAGTCCAGCACAGAAGGGTCAAACTTGAATCACGGTTTGTTTGGTTTTTGGGTTGTTTGTTTTTATTAATTGTTTTTGTTGTTGATTGTTACATTTATGCCCAAAATGAGACTAACAGCCCATTTAACAATTTTTTCTTTAATGTTTATCTTGGAAAAAAATTTGAAAATTACAGGCTCTGCGCTACAAGTGTCATGAGTACAAATGAATCTTTAGCCTACAGAACACTGGAGTTACTTAGAATCTAATACTTTCCATATGTTAATAAATATAAATAACCATCTTTAAGCAAGATGGCCGACAGCACCACAAAGTTAAGTGCAGCTTTCGAAGTCCCACAGACTCAGCTAATGACTACAGGAAGATAAACTTTAACAAGTATGTGATCTTCCTCTTGATTAAATTGTTGTATACCAGACAAGCAACCGCTAATGCAATGGAAGCTTCCGTTCCCCAAGCACCGTCACACAGCCTCCCTCACAAACACATCTTAAAAAACAGCGTAGGAATTTGAGATCATGGAAAGATTTTTAAAGG